>VXBB01023743.1:782866-844835 GCA_013399915.1 Illadopsis cleaveri
GAGGGGGCCCGCTGTCCTTCTCTACAGAGGGACCACCACCAGGGAGTCTTTAAAGCCTTTTGTTTAAAGTCCTTTTTATTTATAACGGGTAACTGTAAAAACAGCGTGCTGAAGCCACAAATTACGTGAATCACATACAATTACAAGCCTAGAAAAATAGTGTCCAGGAGTAGTTAGCTACAGGACTTACCGCAGAATCACAACATCATAGAGTCAATTAGGTTGGTCAAGGCCTCTGAGATGATCGAATCTAACCTGTGACCAACCACCACCGTGTCAACTAGACCATGGCACTGAGGGCCACATCCAGTCTTTCCTTAAAAACACCCAGGGATGGTGACTCCACCACCCCTCTGGGCAGCCCATTCCATTAACCTTTCTGTAAAGAAATTCCTCCTAATGTCCAACCTAAATCTCTCCAGGTGCAGCTTAAGACTGTGTCCTCTCATCCTATTGCAGGCTGCCGGGCAGAAGAGATCGAGCCCCATCTGTCTACAGCCTCCTTTCAGGGAACTGTAGAGAGCCTAAGGTCACCTCTGTCTCCTTTTCTCCAGGCCAAACAACCCCAGCTTCCTCTGCTGTGCCTCACAAGACTTGTGCTTCAGACCCTTCCCCAGCTCTGTTGTCCTTCTCTGGACACGCTCCAGCCCCTCAATGTCCTTCCTGAATTGAGGGGCCCAGGACTGGACACAGGACTCCAGGTGTGGCCTCACCAGTGCTGAGAACAGGGGAAGATATTTGGCTGTGTCTGTTACTAGGAGCTTTGCCAGCTGGCAAATTTAATTTTATTGCATGAATGAGAATGGATTTGCACAATGCCATGGCATCAATGGTTTCACATGATTCACAATTAAATGAAGAGATTTACAAGTAATTGTTAGTGTGTAATCTAATATGCTACTGTGATTATTTCCATATCTTTCAATGAGATTTTTTTCAGGACAGACTTACAGTATCCTTGTTTTGAACGGTTATAGTTTCACACAGGCACCCTAAGCAAAGCAGAAACATTCACTGGAAATGTGCAAAAATCAGAAGATGCACAGACATCTGTATGTGTGTAGTAACTATACTTTCTTCAGATGGCCTTCATTTGACACAGATCATACATGAGTAGCTGGGGGAGTTTATGATTTATTAGCTAAAATATACAGCTTTGCAGGTTCCCATTCAATGTCTTTGATCCAATCCTGGATGTTATGGGGGATTACATAGTTCTGTTTTGGTGGCTTGTGTATCCTTGTTGCCATTCCATCAGGAATTCTGATTTTTCTTAGTGCCATCTCTCTTTTTATTTTTTTTTTTTAATTTAACCAAAATCAATGCTTCCTTGCTGCTGACTTCAATCTCTCTACACCTTTTTTATTCCAGACATGCAACTCCCACAAGATAACCAGCAAAATCCCTGCTCTTTAAAATCTCTTATGTCTCTCACCTTTGCTGTGGCTGCTGCAGTGGTTTCAGTTACCTCATTCCATAAACAAGCTCACTGGATTAATTTTTACTCTCTTCAATGGGAGAGCACCTTGTGTTCTGTTCAACCTATTACATTGTCTTTCCATTGTGGAATTGGAAAAAGGTAATAGTGATGCTGCAACCTAAGTACCTTCAAATGTATTTGTTTATAAGTGCCAAGTGCCTTGCTAAATTATGCCCTTATATACACATGAACAACTTTCCTGGATTTACAGGGAAAAAAAAAAAAGGAACATCAATATGTCATCCAAATCTTTTCCTGGCATTAGTTTTGCAATTTAAGGCCAACCATTTCAGACTGGCACTTAGAGAAAGTCGAAACATCATCTTTTTAATTAAATTTGCCATGGAAAAAAGAACAGTGGTCTTACTGTGTCCTTTTTTATATGATGAGAATTTATGGTTTCACAGTGAGCTGAAGAGCTGAAAAGGCTGATGAGTTATTACAAAGAACAGTATGAAGTCTTTCTTAAACTTTGACTTAAAGGACAGTTATTATCCATAAATGGCTTTTGCAGCTGCCCATTGGGTTAGGTGGAACTGGGAAAGCTGGCAAAACAACATGAACAAATTCAATAAAGGGTGGAAAAGAAGAAGTTCATCTTGGAAGCTTCGGTAGAGCTGTAGGGAAACATCCAACAAGAGGAAGAAACATGCAATATCAATATGTAGGAGGGAAAACAAACAGTAAATTACATATGGTTTACAGAAAAGCATAAAAACTAAGCCCACGGAATTTAAGCCTCCATGTAAAGGATCCCATCACTGAGGAACTAACACAATTCTCTTCCACTTCTTTGGCATGACTACTCTGTGCATACTACTTAACTAGGTCATGCCTGGGATATTTTTGGGAATCTTCCTGTTAGAAAATTACACTGAAGGGAATTTAAAAAAGAGCAATTAAAATAATTAGAGAGATGAAGGGATTGATTTATGAGACAAGATCAAAAGATCTGGAATATTAAAACATGTTTCACAAATGCTGTGGATTTTGGATGACATCACGTTGTTAAGATTAGCACAGACTGTTTGGAAAGAGTTTATTCAGTGTGAGATTACATGTGTGTTTTGAAACTAATAGAAACTGCAAAAGTGGGAGAAAAAAGGTTGAGGCACCAGTGTTTGAAAAGCTTTGTGCTGAAAATTAAGAGCAGAGACCATACGCTCTACAGGTAGATTGGACAGATTACATTAAAGACAGCAGCTGATGGGAACGATCTTGCACTGGCAAATGGTTGGGACAAAGGCTTTGCACAGTATGCAACAACCTGCACTAGATGTGTGTTTTAGCCTGTATAACCTCTGTTCTTCATACAGGACTACAACAGGCTGAAATACCAAGTGTTTAAAGTCTCAAGTTTTTTTTTTTAAGCAGGGTGTAATAGTATTTTTTAATCACAGGTTCCCTGTTTATCCTCTCTGACTATATCCACCTCTGTTCATTGTTCTGAAAATATTTCACCTACAACTGCCACAATCAAAAGTTCACCTCAGGAATGAAAGTTAAACCCACCTTCTTCTCATACACAGCAAAGAAACATCCTTTAAGGAAAAGATTTTTTCCTCGTGTTTATAACCTGTTCAGAAATTCATTAACTTTGGGTCCTTCTGAGTCCAGCCTAGGGTTCACTAGGCTTGCTTAATAATAGTAGACTTTTTTTCCTAAATGGCTAAAAAGTTTCTAAAGTGATGACGCATTTAAGACAGGAATTCACAATGTTGTGTTGGCCTTTGTTTGGGAACACTTGTATATCTCATGGCTTTATCACTTGGGAATAATGTAGCCATCTCATAATGCTAATTGAAACCTTGAAATTAAACATATCTATCTAAAATATACATACACATGAGTTCTCTCTCCATGTCCAGTTCCATATATTCAAAGTATTGTTAAACATTAATGCAATACAATTAAATAAGCAGAATAACGTGCAAATATATAACCCCAAACTGAAGTGCCTGCTAGAAGACAGTACCAAAATGAGAAAAGCAGGGGCTGCAAACAGAAGAGAGGTAGATCTTGGTGCAAACCTCTGGAAGTGCTTTCATTATTCTCACTGTTTGTGCATCTGGATCAGCTTTTTCCTAGGAATTTTCTCTTTTTGAACACAGGTCTAGTCCTTAAGTATTTGCTTATCATTGACAGAAGTCATAGTGAATTTTGGGAGGTAGCAGAGGGAAGATAATACTTCATTTTAGAAAAATGTTGGTGGGGTGGGATGGGAAAAGGTCTTGTAAATTAATGGTTGTTTTAGAAATCATTTGAGGTGACAATGTGATATCACAATTGTGATCAAACATGAAATTCACCACTTTGTGAAACAGCATTATCTTATTATATAAGATGAAATTCGTGTTTTCTAGAGGTGAACAACTATTTAATACAGCTAAGAAAACTAGAACTGATTATTGCAATGAATTTACTTCTTTAATTCTTATTTCTACTTTTGTGCCTGAGCATGTTACTGTTTACTAAAACAAATACAGTTTATCCCCTCTGTCTTGGATGCTTTCTATCTAATATGTAGGCCTGCTGGGGCATAGCTCTAGAAGCTTAAAAAAAGGATAGCAAACTGTCTATTTCAAATTAAATTTAGGCAGTGTGGTGTCTACATCTTACTGGAAATTATGAGAAAAATCTCTAACTTTAAAAACAAGCATATTGAGTTCAACAGGAAACTTACTCAGGTGATTATAAGATGAATAAAGACTCTTTTTTTCCCTTTTTTTTTTTAATTCTGCAAAGAAAGACCCTGGAGAGTCAAATTATATCATAGGATGTAAGACTTCTCACAGAACAAGAGAATAATTTCAGGAAGTTAGCAAACTCAGATAAGAGTTAATTACTTAAATAAGTGCTACCATAAATTATAGCACCTATTATACTCCCTGCTTTTCGAGAACCCTCTGCTGGATTTCAGTCACATTGCTGTGAACCTTGGTATTTCTTTCGGTCCAAACAGACTCCAGTCTGTTTCCTTTGGGCAGAGGTTATTTACCATGGAGGTGAGACCTTAAGTCCAGTCATCCCAGGATCCAGGTCATCCTGCACACCTTCTTCAGGGACATTTTACTTGTGTTAAAATGTTCACTAAGCAGGTTTCAGTCTTGACAGAAATGAACAAATTATTTTGATAACACTGAGAAGTAGCTACAGAAACCACTTACAGATCCCTTCTTACCTTTGCCTTCCCAGCAACATCCTCTAAGCTTAGCCCACACTGACCTCTAACCTGCCCATAATGGGAGGTTTGGGGATGGGCTTTTTTCCTAACTGCCAAAATGCCACAGACCTGATAGAGTTTCTTTCTGTGTTTCTCTACAGATGTTTGACCAGTCAACAGAATTCCCCAGAGTCCTAATGAGTATTTCCTCACCCCCAAACAGAATACAAGGAAAGGCTAGATGTACACTGCTTGTCCATCACAGCCACAGTCTTGCCTGTAAACTCACCACATGATGCAGCAACATTTGATCAACCTTTTCCTTAATATCTGTGTCATCTCTCAGAACAATTATATCCTCTAAGAAGTCCCTCTTGATGTTCAAAAATAGCCTTTGAGGAACCTTTTTTATAACTCTCATCAGATGATCTCCCCTATTTGCTTTGTCCCCAGTCATCATCTGATCCCATGGGCAGCTCATCAGGTGATTCCCAGTACCACATCAGATGATCATAATCGTGGATAGCAACCAAAGGACTTCCCTGGCTTGTCCACCTTCTATCATGTCTGTCACATTGTCTGGCTGCATCTCCTCAGGCATTGACAGGGCCTGCCAGTACTAGTCTTCTTTTATGACCTAAACTATAGAAGTTATGTCTGATGGCTGCATCAGCTTGTTAGAATATATAAACCACTCCCAAGTGATGGCTTACAGAGTACAGGACAGGACCTGTGGTTCACAATCAAAAAGAACATAACAGAAAAAAATTGGATTCTGGTGTCTCATTTCCCTGCACACCAAGCAGAATGACAGCAAGCTCAGTTGAGGTCAGATAACCAGTGCTAGGGGTGGCTGTGTGTGACTTTAGGATAGCCCTTGTTTCCACCAGCAATACAACAGAATCATTTTTCCATTACATTGAGCTAGTTCTGGTTGTTTGCTTCTGGTTTTTTTTTTTCTGTTCTCCTTCTGTTTTGCTTTATTTCCTAACGATTACTGTCACAAAACCAGCACAGGTTTCCCCAATCCCTTCAAATTACAGCATCCTGTCTATTGATTATAATTTCACATGGTATGCAGTTGACTTCAGGAAGAGGTTACCCCTAGATATCAGAAAACACACTGAATAGGTAAATCCCCTCTTTTTCATCACAGCACTCTGTATCCAGTGGACATCTTTCTCTTTTCTTATGACCAACATAAGCAGCTACAATTGAAACAATGTAAATATTATAGCAAACTGTAAACAACCTGATCAGGGTGAAAGAATGTCTTTTATACCTTGTAAAACTCTTTATATCAGGGAAAAATATATGTGGGGTGATAATTTGTAATCTTAGCCTCTCATAACATGAAGAAAATAATATTCTTTCTGATTAAGGTTTGTTTTTTTTTTATGGAGGGAGAGAATCCCTGCATAGAGAAGAATGGATGGTAAATTGATTAAAATTAGAGCAATGAATTCATCCACACAGCATGGAGGCAGATGAGCAAAAGAGAGGGAGTGTAAAAAACCCCACAATAGATAAGATGTTTTACCTTAACTAGGTATCAGTAATATGTACTTTATATGCATGTTTTACAGTGTTATTTCTCATAATTTAGTTACCTTTTCCAATTCTCTTTTGAGTGATGATGCCTCAGCATGCACTCTGTGAGAAATGCTGATATGATAGTGTGAATTTTATTCTCATATCTGTATTATATATTGCATTCAGGGCTTCTTACATGAAATTCTGTTGGCACTGAAGTCAAAGGCAGACTTAATGCTCTCCTCAAGGGAGCCAGAATGGCAGTATTTGTCTGGTGCACTGCAGACAAGGTTAGACCAATACTCTTTTTTACCTGGTCATTTGACTTTCCAGGCAGAATTGTATGTAACAGCATTCAAAATATAAAACCAAGGAGAATTAACAAAATGCTTAAATACATGCCAATAACTCATACTAGCTACAATAAAGTCATAAACTCAATTCAACCCTTCAGAACTCTATAAGGAGTGTTACTTTTTTGATGAGTTCAGCTTTCTCAGGGTGAGATGAGGTATTAACATTATGCCTGTCATGAGTGAATGTTTTGATTGCAAGTACAATATGAATCTCAAGTCAGAGAATGGTCTCTTCTGCAAAGGGGTTTCCAGATTAAAGAAAGGTGCCTGTGTAAATAGGACAAGGAGCCAGTGCAGAACAGCTGTTGCACAGGCTCTCCTGTGCCCCCTGTGCATGAAGCTCATCTCCTCTAACTCAGATGTCTACAATCCAGAAGCCTGTGTTTGATCTGGTTGTCTTGACTGCATTCAGAAACACCAGAGAGCCAGTTTTCAGATGTATTTATCTCATCTACAGTTTCAACCAGATCAGATAAAATGTGTTCTGCTTCTATCTGTTGCCTATGAACAGTTCAGGTGAATTCCACATTTGTGGAGTGCTTTGAACAGATTGAATTAATTTCCGTCTATTCAGTGATACTCTCAACATGAAATAAGAATTGCCTTGTGGGGATGAGAACCATGATTACTTTTTTTCAAGTTTTCTCATTAGCAGAAACTTTTGTACAAACGTCTCCATTTTCTATTGTAAATAAGAAACAGCATGTGCTTAGGAAAGAGAGATGAGTTTTCCAGGGGAAAAAACAATACAGTAAGATAATACTGATCAACTCAGCTGGCCATGATCTCATTTTAATTGCTGTCAGACCATCTTTGAGTTCATTAAATAACATCACAGAAAAACGTTGAAAGGACTTTGTGAAAGACTTTGTGGTTTTTCCCAGTCGGTTCCTCTAAGAGATTGTCAGGTAACATCTAATCATAAATTTGTATGTTTTTTCTATGCAATGTAAATCAAAATGTAGAGTCAAGAATATAATCCAAAGTTATTGATCTAAAGCTCTTGTAGGTACTTTCAGAATTAAAGCTAAAACAGATAAACCAAATTTGGAGAAACAGACAGAAATCTAGTAGTTAATCCTCCAAAACCCACGTAAAAATACTGACCCCATTAACAAGGTAACACAATAATAATGTATTGCAATCTGTTACCAAAACTTCACCAGAACTCAATAAAGTAGTAATTGGCAATAATTACAGCAAAGTGCCTTTTGGAATTGACACAAAAATTTTCAGCCTGAAACAGCCTGTTTTAAACATCAGAAAACTTATGTGTCCTTCCAATTCAGAAGTTTGTCAGGTAAGATATCCCGATTGCAGAAGTTAGTCCCCACGGGTACCAGCTCAGTCTTTACTAAAATATCTCAGCTGATGCTTTGAGAGAAACTAGAGCAGTAGGTTAAGAGTCAGGAAATCAGTGTTTTAATTCTTAAGTTGCTAATGATTATTCCTCTCAAAAATTTGTGGTAACAGTACTTCCTTTCTCTGTTAGTTTGTACACCCATGAGGATGAAAATTGTTTCAGCTGTGACATTTAAAAAAATACAAATTCAACAGGTAGCTCTAAATTCCTCTTGGGAATAACGTACATGGTATTCTACACAAATTTTCCATGATGGTTCTTTATTACTTGCCTTATATTATTACTTGCCTTGCATTATATGAGTGATTCCTTACACAGTCTTTAATATATTCTCCACTTATTTAACAGGTTAGTTTAGACTTCTTTTTTAGGTTTTCTTCTTTACTCTGTTAATTTTACACTGAAAGAACTTCTGATGAACACAGAATGGCATATAAAGATATTGTCAATGAGCGAGCGGTTGTTCAAAAGTTATCGTAGTTTGCTTAGAGGTTTTGGCTCCAACACTTATATAATGAATATTATTGGCAGCAACATTAACCTCAGATACTAGAAAATCAGAAAAAGTAATCAGATAGAAATACTTACTATGTGCAGAGATTAGATGTAGGTGTTTTTTGGGTTTTTTTTTTGTGTGTGTGGGTTTTTTTGTTTTTTTTTTTCCCAGCATCAGAATTCTGGAAGGTTTTCTTCAAAGAGGTGAGAGCTGGAAATGGTGAGAGGGAAGATTTTCCAATTTTTAAGGGGATTTCCAGTAGAACCTGCAGCTACTGGTAACACCTGAGGATAATTTTTGAAGGCAGGACTTTTGAGTACTGTATCTATTTTGGCTTTTGGGCTGAAAATGGTGAAAGACATGCAGACTTGGAAAAAGAGACAGAGAAAAATAATTTTTTATACAGAATTCAAATAGGCATTAATTTCTTCTGTCTAGACAAAACTGGAAGCAAAAAACTCCCTTGACGAGATTTATGTCAAAGCATAGGCACTGAAGATGCCAGTTGCTTCAACAGAGAAAGCTACACAAAGGAAGGCTATTCACACAGTATTTGGTAATCTAAGGACTTCGAGTATCTTATGGAATAGCATGCAATTGTGTTTTGTTTATGTTTAAGTGTATCAGTTCAGGGTCTTACTTTTGTGAGTGCATGAATCCTGAAATAAAAGCAAAGAACTATTTTGTTTCCAGTCATTTCCCAATCCCAACTTTACCAGCATGACATGCAAAATTAAAAAGCGTAAGTGAATAGGTAATGTCATTAGAATTTCTGGTGTGGAAACATTTTAATTTTTCAATTAAAACTTGACAGAAAGGTTGCTTTTATGACCTAAAGCAAATGGTGGGTAATTTAGTTTGGTCTGGCTCCTATGCTTTCAGTGTTTTGGGATTGCTACTATGCAGGGGTTAAGCTGTAAAAAGAAAAGAATGTATTGTCATACCTGCAGGGTACTAGAAATCCTGGTTAGGTTTCTCTTCTGATCTGGGCAGTGATATAGTGGCCTTGTTTTTGCACTCTGATGAATTCAAGCTGCTGTGTTCTGAGCGCTCACTACTTCCTGACCTTTTTTCTATTTTGCCCTGTTTTCAGGGGCTACATCTGTCATAATCAATGATACTGTGTTTCATTGTACCAAAAGAGCTCAAACTGGTGTCTTGCCAATGCCAAAAGACACTGATTCAAAAAGATATTTGAGAATGCTGAAATGAAACTCTTGGATTATATTTTCTTCCTGATTCCTGTTTTAAATTGTGCACTATTGTATTTCTCTTCATCACATACTCAAACTGACAGAGCTCCATGTAACAATAAACAATACTGAACTGCCAGCCTTTAACTTTTACTTTTTACTTAGGAAGTGTGTGGGAATTAATGAGAAAGTGTATGAATTCGTTTTTTGACCAATGAATGCTGAATAACAGATTTTGCAACAAAAATGGCTCAGGAGAAGACAAGATACATTTTCTGTATGTTAGCCACTTTTAGGCATGTCAAACAAAGCTGTAAAACTTAACCAATATGTCATGCACGCTTCTTGGAACAAATTATGCAGTTGCCGGACTCCGTTCTTTCAGGAAACTTACCACAGATTTGATTGCACTCTGACATGCTTACACTGTGGCACTGAGAGCCACTGCACAGAGAGCCCCGGGCTCTCCTGGTGGATGGGCCAGTTTTCCTTTGTGTCATGGGCAGCTCAGTGCAGCCAGACTGAGAGTGGAGCCTTTGCTGGCTGCAGCACTGCAGGAGTGTAGGAACAGCACCCAGCTCTGCTTTCCCACACACTGTCCCGCACTGAAACTATGGAGATGGATTAAAAGACTTGGCCCTAGGAGATAACAGCTTATCCTTTCATAAACCAGGCTTGAGTACTGATGTTGGGGTCACTCTGATCCCCAGGCACACTACTTGCTGTAGTGCTTCCTACTGGTATGGAAACAAGTCCCATGGGATCACAGGGGAGGGGCTGCAATAGAGCTGCAGGAGAAAGCCAAGATGGTCAGAGGAAATACTAGTAAGCACCTTATTCTTTAAGTATTCTTCTTCCCTGGAAATATTTTCTTGTCAGCATTTCTACTTTACAGTTATGAGACCACATGACTGTGGTTTTGCAGGGTTAACCCAAGGGACTCTGAAAAATTTCTTTGATTTCTGGACAAGAGGGCAAGCCCATTATTTCCTGCATATAGGACTGTTTAGACTACTGACCACTTGGCAACAAATTTGCTTTGCTTTCAATTAGATTTATTTGAGGTGCTGGAGTGAGTCCAGAGACTGGAAATAGAGCTGGTGAAGGGTCTGGAGCACAAGTCTTGTGATGAGTATCTGAAAGAGTTGGGGTTTTTTACCCCGGAGAAAGAGTCTCTGGGGAGACCTTATTGTTCTCTTGAACTACTTGAAAGGAGGTTGTAGCCAGGTGGGGGTTGATCTTTTCTCCCAGGTAGCAAGTGACAGGACAAGACAAAATGGTTTTGAGTTGCACCAGGGGTGGTTTAGATTGGATATTAGGAAAAAATTTCTTCACTGAAAGCATTGTAAGATATTGAAACAGGCTAGCCAGGGAAGTGTTGGAGTCACCATCCCTGGAAGTGTTCAAAAAATATATGGGTAGGGCACTGGAGGGCATGGTTGAATGTTGAACATGGTGGTGGCACTAGGTTGATGGTTGGACTTGATCTCAAAGGTCTTTTCCAGCCTTAACCATTCTATGGTTTTCCTATTGTTTTTCTTTCTCATTCATGAATATCGAGCTAAAAAAAAAAAGGTTTTTCCCTGTGTTTTATTCAAAATGTAAATGGTACTTTTCGATGGGAAAGAGACCATTGTTCTTTGCTTGTAGGTAATATTTCTGGTCAAATTATATCTTGTGAATAGCATTAGCTTTAGGCTTACTTCTGTTAGTAAGCCTTCTAACTTTATAATAATTCATGGAGCTCAACTTTAAGGGATAGTGCATGTGTTATTGCCAGAGTGGTCCTATTCATATGACATCCATCCTGCATGGCATATTCCATTGCCTGGATTATGTGCAGTCTGTCTGAATGGGAGCCTCCGATAACACATTTACAGTATATCCTTCTGAAAGCAACACAGAGCTCTATTTATAAACTGTTTAGGAGTTAAATGTCTCATAAGTGTTCCAGCCCTTAAAAGCAAGCATTCACACTTCCTGTGTATTGGTGAAATGCCCACATTTACTCACAAATCATTCTCTGGGCTGGTTTTATCAATTCTAAACCACAGCTGAATTGATGAAATTTTCTCCCTTCATCTGGCTTTCAATCAAGCCCACAATCACTTTCCCTGTGTGCCTTGAATGTTTAATTGGTAAACACTGCAGGATAATATTTAACTACAAATAAAAATCTATCATTACTGCCATGTCATAAACACATAGGGAAATTCCAGTTTAATTTTCTGAAATTGCTTGCTTGCAGCACTGTATTTGTGGGATTAAACTGACTTTTGAGAGAATACTAACTGAGAAGCAACCAGATGCTTTTGGCCTGGTGCTGTTTCTGAAGGCTTTGTAAAGATGCTATCATGCAGCATTTCAGTCATGGCAGGAATGAACTGGAAATTTCCTGAGAAGAGGTGGTGAGTAGGTAGAAGGTTGCTATAAAACCTTAAACCTCCCCTAAGGTCATATTGCAAGCTGCTTGAAACAACGCATCTTAAAACCATGTAGTGCAACTGTGGTGTAAATACAAAAAGTGCTGCATGAGTAAGTAGACAAGGAAATAATAAAACCCCCTCAAATACCTCTGAATGAAGAAGAAGCAATGACTAACTACATGACCTCTCTTTAATCCTTACACTCCTTCTGCAGTTTCAAATCCCCCATTCATCTCTGCAGTTTCAAGTCATCTCCCATTCCCCCTTTCAACTTCCTGTCCCTCAGTTCCATTCTCTCTTCTTTCTTTTCTGTGATCATCACTTTAAATCTTTGCTGACTGGAGGCCTTGTTCTTCAATACTGTCCGAACTATTTCCCCTCCACTAACTTGGTTTTTAATTTGCTGAATGCTACTCCAGCCCTGCTTTTGTCTATAACTCTTTGATACTTAATTTACCTTCATATCTTTCATTTATCTCAGCATATTTATCTGTTATTTAGAAATCAGCAGTTTTCTCCATGTTCCCATTCAAAACCATTTTTGCCCAACCTGTTCTGAATGCAGCACTGTTTGTTCTCAGTGCTTCTTCCTTTCTTCTCCTAAACCATATTTTATTCTGTTTGATACCATCATTTGCATTCCCTGCTGCTGAGTCCTTTGCAGGATGTTCATTCCATCAGTTTCTGATTTCTCTGCTGTTTACAACTGCCTTTTCTTGCTCTGCCTGCATGGTTGCTGACTTGTTGACTGAATTAATTTTCAAAATGCATGCTGCTGTTGGGATTTGGACTGTGTGACAGGGATCATGTTTAAGACATAATATCTCTTTTCTAAAATCCAGTTTTTCCAGTGCACACTACTTTCAAACCATCTTCATATCAGTACTTGGAGCCCCTCTCTCCAAAGAGGGTTATATCCTCACATCATTGCACTCAGAAAAGGGAGTTTCTACACAGAGAATTTATGATCCATATAATAAAAGGGATCAGCAAAACACCAAAAACATTATTGTTCCTCTTTTACATGGGCTGAGATGAAAGTTTAATTCAGGACTTGCAAAACTTAGTCCAGTTTGTTAATGGTGGAAATATTCTGTTACTCAAACCATCATCTCCCTTGTTCTCCAAGATGTGAAACCAAGCCTGGAAAGATGTGGAGATTTCCTCAGCACCTGCTGTAGTTATTCAGTGTCACATTTAAGGTGCTGTCAATTTTGATGACAGATGGATTGCAGGCTTTACTGTGAAGTTCAGTCACCCAGTAAAAACTGGTCCAAGGCACTAAACCAGGCTGCTATTATTTCAGCTGTCCAGGGAACTAGTGTGATTGTGTGTGATAATATGGTTAGTGCCCTTACTAGCACCTGTCTTCAGATTTTCCAACCATTTTATTTTATCTTTCAGTGGGAAGTAAATCAGAGTCACATACAGAAACACAAATGTTAGTGTGTGGTAAGCAATGGTTCTGGTGTGCAAGTTGGCTCTTTTTAAAAGACTTCATTTTCTGTTCTCTTGCCTTGGGAAAATAAATCCTTTAGACTGAGAATTCTAGAAACATACCCAGATTTAGTCACTGCTTTCCAGAATCTTGGCTGGATCTTTACATGATGCATGTAATGCTTATTCACTGTAAAAACATCTTTCTTCCTAAAGCAAATCATCCTTCAATGTGAATCCAGCTTTTTGCCTAGTATCTCTAAAGCCCTCAAGGGAGATAAAGCATTAAGCAATAGATTGTATGAAAGTATGTAACCTGGTATATATAAGCTAATAATCTCTGGCCAGAAGTGCAGCCTTTCAAATAGTTGCCACAGCTGGCAAACTACACATAATTACATAGGGAGTCATCATTCTCTACACAGTCCTTGTCAATCATATCACTACAGTCATTTCTTTTAAAGACATGTAAAAGCCAGAAAGTCTGACAAATACATTTGCTAATTAAGTCCCCAGCTAAATCAAGAGTAAAACACAGATGCCATGCTCCTCCTTTGCTTCCTCCTGACTGCATAGGAATGGCTTGTTGAGAAATTATCACTTTTTCATTTAAAAATCATGGATAACTGACAAAACAAAGGCTGGCAGATACTAATAACACTGCAATGTAGTTCTGGATTTGTTAGTGAGAAGGTGAAGTCAAAGTGAGGAGGTGGGAGAGGTGCTGGGAAAGACAGGAGGTAGAAGAAATACAGGTTGTGAATTCAGTGTCAGCCATGGTAATCATGGAATCACAGAATGGTTTGGATTGGAAGTGACCCTAAAAATCATCTCAGTCCAACCCCCCTGCCATAGACAGGGACACCTCCCACTAGACCAGGTTGCTCAAAGCCCCATCCAATCTGGCCTGGAACACTTCCAGAGACATCCCCAACCTGGGCAACCTGTTCCAGTGCCTCACCACCCTCACAGTAAAGAATTCTTTCCTAATACACAATCTAAATGTGCCCATTTGCAACTTTAACTTTTTTCCTCTTGTCCTATCACTGTGCACCCTTGTGAAAAGTCCCTCTCCAGTGAATGAATGTGGCAATCAGCTGTAACAGGGAAGTTGTATGTCCAATTTGCTTTCCAGCCTTCAGGCTTGATCTTGGCAGAAAGACAGAGAAAGGGCTAGTGAGCAGTTCTGAAGGTAAAAAGTGATTATTTACAACTACAGCAGAGATGTACAGTGTGGAAGGTGGACAGGGATGATGTGAGGCCACACATGTAATTGCAAATCCCTGTCTTCAACCATACATTTGGCTTATTTCTAAGCCTGTTCTAGATAGGTTGATTTCTAAATCATTATCATCTTCATCATTAGTACTTTTAAGCATTATTGTTTACTTTTAAAACTCTTTTTATTGTAATTGTTACTTTAAAAATAAGAAGAGATTGTTAGCTCTGGATACCTAGCAATTAGAAATTATTCATCATCATGTTTCAGTAATCTTAAACACACACACATATATAAGAAGATATATTGTGTTACTAGACTAAAATATTTGAAAATTGTGAATGATTAAGACCAATACTTACAATTTTTAGAACACATTCTAAAACATTCTCTGGAGGAATGTGGTGTACATGAATAAAGACCTTTTGAGGACAGTAATCAGCCACAAACCAGTGTTTATTCACACAAAGCTTTTTATTCTTAAATGTGCTGTGGACCCAAGAAAGAAAGAGGAAATAGGGCAGTGTAGGACCAACACTCATTATTCTGTTAGACTCTGTGTTGCCTGTGTAGGTACTCTGAGCAATCCTATCTATTAATGTAGTCCTTGTGCAACACAGCTGTGCAGCAGGCTGTGCCCTGGCTGCTCACCCAGCCTGGGTCTGTAGTACGTTGGTTGAGAAAGAGCCCTAGAGCC
This sequence comes from Illadopsis cleaveri, assembly GCA_013399915.1. Classification (NCBI taxonomy): domain Eukaryota; kingdom Metazoa; phylum Chordata; class Aves; order Passeriformes; family Timaliidae; genus Illadopsis; species Illadopsis cleaveri. The sequence goes on from VXBB01023743.1 coordinate 798,230, forward strand.
TGGTGCTCCTCAGGCTTATCTGCGGTGGTGTGTCTGTCTTTGTTAACTCTGGAGAGAGGCTAGGGTGACTTTCCAAATGCCTAAAAGCAAGTGACTCAGGCTAGGTGGGGTTCAGTCCCTGAATTCCTCCCCTCATAGCAGCAGCCTGTTCAATCAACAAGCAGCCTTGAAAGCTTGTTACAGCCCAAAGCAAAAAAAATCTTCCAAATTCCATTTGATTGCTACATCCTTATGCTTCAATACAAAATAACTTTTACAAGATGTGCTTGAAGAATAGGGCTATGTCTCATACTGCAGAAGTAAAGAGCTTTGCAAAATGCATTAACTACAAGAAAAGCCCCTTGCTTCATTCTGTAGGTTGAAGCAACCGTTTTCCTCCTTCAGTAGGTCCAATTCTGGGACTGGTCTTTAGGCCACGCCACCTTATTCTGCTGTCATTTTAACACTCCATACTCCCCTCCATACTCATATAGGGCCAGGATGTTTCCCACTAATGTCAGTGTAGCCAGACCATGTCTGTGGTGAACGAGGATGGAAGACAGGAGTCCTTCACGTTTTTATATTGGTAAGTCTTATTGCTCGTGCACAATTTAGCTCTGTTTTCACATGCATATCATATTCAGGGTCTACTTCAAGGACTCTGTTTAATTTGGACCTACAATTTCCTGGTATCAGGTCTAATTATCTGGCTGCAGTGTTAGATTTCATAGGACAGCATTCCAAAGCCTTGGATGCACGAGGAAATATTTCTAGTTTCAGATCCTCAACTGACTAATAAGTTAAGCTGCTCTTAAGACAGCTGACTTTCCTTACAGCTACACAATAGCAAGCTTTTATCAGCACCAAACTGGTGCTGATACAAGGTCAAACATTTGGAGCAGTTGAAGAGGAGACAGCCCATTTCAAACTTCTTTGTTAATGAGCTTCCAGGGCCCAAGCTGCACACTCCCTAGACTTGGAAGAAAGTTAAAATATTTTCTTAAACATTGAAAAGGTATTTCAGCAAATTCTGTAGAAAAGCAGAACAGTTTTTCAAATATTAAAGCAATTTTATTCTTTAAAATAAAACCATTTCCCCCCAAAGCTTAAAATTGGCAGCATCTCTTTAACATTCCTCTCCAGCAAGAAAACACCTCATTCTTACATCGTTTGTATGCATCTGCAGATATAGCAAAGATTAAAAAAAACCCCAACAACCAAGACACAAGTTAAAACATTCCTGGAAACTTCATGGCTCTGTCCTGGATACTTTAAGTAGGTCCTGGCCAAAACCTGGAACTCACCTACAGCATTACATAAACTGTTCAGTGGTTCACTAAACAGACACTGGATTGTACCCAGGCTGTTCCCCATCTGCTGTAACCTGCTCCCACCCCTGCACACAGCATTTTCAGAGATAGAACTAACCCCTGCTGCATTTTGTGGGATGCTGGATTATAAAATTCCACACTCAGTGCTACGCTGAGCCTCTCAAGCCAGAGGAGCAGCACATGTCATTGCCAGACCCAGCCTGGACATTGTGAGCTCTTCTGCTGCCAGGGCTGGGCATATTCAGAAGAGCTCAGGGCTATTTTGGGTAAAAATCTGAGCTGGTTCTGGAGGGCTGTTGACCTCAAGGTAAGAAAGGTCTTAATGGTAGAGCTTAGTGGGATCTACTGGCCTAAGTCCCTGCTTAGGGCTGCAGGTGCCTTTCTGGGGCTGGCCCTGGCAGGTGCTGCAGGTCACACAGGGGAGCACAGCGGGATGGATTCCTGACCTGCAGGGTGGCCTCACATCCCAGGCCCAGAGCTGCTCAACCACTTTTCTTCACTGCAAGTTGTGTTGTATGGATCTGACAGTGCCACTTCACTGCAGCCACAGCCTGTATGGTTCACAGCCTTCTAAGACCACAATCAATCATTACTTTCATCTAAACTAATGCTGCTGCAGGCCAGCAGAAGTTAACCAAGTGCTCATCAAATTCATATCTCTGTGTATACACAAACCCATGGCAGAAGACAAGAGGGTTATTTTGCCTTTTAACTCCTTTTTGATCTAGGAGAGTGCCTTCATTTAAGGGGCTTTCCCCCTCAATTCATTTACTTACTTGTAATTAATAATAAAAATCACAGTTTTTAAAACTTGCATGGCCATTAATTTTCTGGATTATTTCTGCTATTTTACATCAGAACATAACAGGTTTGGTTTCATGACCACATATATGAGAACAGAGTGATTTAGACACTTAGTATCACATTTAGTATCACTTTGTTAAATGATGATGTTTTATTTTTACACCATCATTTCCACATGCTAAAAGAAAACCCCTCTAAGTAGCCCTGTAAGTGAAAGCTAAAGTGTTCTCTTCAAAATGGCTTTTGGTATTTTCAATCAAAATAAAAAAAGTATAGTTTCAGTTAGTTAAAATCTCAACTGAACAATAGATTTCTGCATTTTTAAGCAAAATTACCCTTTGATAATATGCTGAAGTTTTCACAACGACAGCAATATTTTAACTTCTGGTCTAACTTCTGGTTCAGCTCCATTAAATTGCAGAGGTCAGGGGTACACAGAAGCCAGTTAGGTTAACTACCGAAGTGCTCTCCTTAGGAGTACCTTTGAATATAAATGCTGGAAAAATAACCAGAACCTTAATCTATGACAAAATATTCTTATCTGTGTGGGTTCACTAAACGAAACCATGGATTTTGTTGTAGAAAGCCCACTATGCAAGTTTTGGGTTGCCCATTTTTTCCTTCCTTCAGCACTGCAGCACGTTTAGCACTGCAAGAGCCAGAACACTTCCAGGGAATAAATTCAAGCATCTAATAAAGTGCAGTAAACAGTCAAAGTGAAGAAGAAAATTAGATTTGTTGGTATAACCAGTGGCAAGTATCCAGGAATTTGTGGTTTATAATGCACATTCATAATCTTTGTTGATTTTGCAGCAATGATAGAGATACAGGTGGTTTGGCCAAGTATCTGCTAGTTATTCAAATAGCTGCAGGAATGAAAACAAAGCCAAGGGGCAAAACATTTAAAAAATTGATTTTCTTAATAATTGCATTTGTAAGGTTAACTCATGCTGAAGGGGGAATGTGGAAACAGGAGGAAAAAAGTTCTGACTGCATTCAGACTAACTGAAACTCAGATTGGTCCTGATCCTCAGTCAGGGAGGACACAACTCTGAAGTCTGAACACCCTGAACTGCTGTCTAGAAGGACAGACTTTTATTGCCCCTCTGATCTTACTACTTTCTGCCAGTGATGGAAGTTTGTTGGTTCTAGTTGCAGGTCAGCTCTATGAATGCTTCAATGGACAAAAAAAAGCCAACAAAACAAACTAAAAATACTCACTATGGAGTTATTAATGATTCTGTAAATGAAAAAACCACCTCTATCACTCCCTTCCCTGACTTTATCCAATTCTTAACTCCAAGTCTCATTTCTCTTCTCTGCAAGTTAAAAACCAGTCAAATGGAGAGTCGTGGCACTTGGCAGAGATGATCACAGTCCCTTCACACAGCCTTGTCTCTACCTGGTGACTCCACAGCTTGAGGCTGATGGGATTTTCCTTAAAACATCAGCCTTCCTTTTTCCTGCTGTATGTAAGGCAGAAACACTAATTTCTGCTGCTTCCAGGCCTGAGGTCAGTGCAGGAGGAGAATCCATGTATTCTGCCAGCCTGACTTTCATACAAGTCTGGATCACAATGTTCTACACAAACAGAAAAGCTTAGATGAATTTTGTGTCAGATATACTTACTCAAAAAGCCTCATCGTCTACTGTAATTCATCAGCCAAAAAGAAAAAAATGCAAGGAAGAAAAGGAATCTGTTTGGCTTGATTTGTTGCCCACATGCAAGCATCTGCTGTGATACAAAATGCCCTCAGGTACCTTTCCAAGTATCCAGCAGCTGGTCCAGAATGTCTTTGATTTCCAGTAGGGTCTCACCCACATCTGGAAGCCCCACGTGTAGGTCTTAGAAACCCTGAGACTCATCCACCAGGAGACAAAAGTAGACAAGTGGGGGATGAGTTTCAAAACGTTCTTTCAAGTCAGATGTTTAACCTAAGAACACCTTAGGATATCTCAGACCACACCAGATGCCTGTGTGGGCAACTGAATCAAATTCAGTTAGCTTGGGGAAATTTAAACCAATATCTAGTAATATTTTAATAGATGTCCTCAAAGAGCCGCAAAAGGTAAAAGGACAGGAACTTCTGTAATGCAATAGCAAATAAAAAGGATGATATTAAAAAAAGAAAAAAGGAAAAATGTATTTTTCAGTTTGAAAGATTCCTTTGAGGAAGAAATAAAAAAGGATGTAGGACCATGTGTTTTCAAGACAGAAGTGGCAGTGACATGGTATTCAGCCACTAATATACTTGCAAAGAACTAAAACCAGGTAGAACTAATCATAAATGTAGATAATATGATACATAATTGGTAAGAATATCCAATTATATTTCAACAACACCAGAGCCTTAAAGGTATGAAAGCAAACACCAGACCCACATCTCTCTGAGGTAAAAAAGGGGAAAATTTTAGTCTAGCTACGAGACATTTATGAGCTTAGTCCTCATAAATATTGGGAATTCTCTCCGTTTACCACCATAAGATTAGAATCAAACCTTAAATTGTATTTTTTTTGTGTAGGTCACATCAAAAGATCATAAGAATACTTTAAAAAATATTTAAGTGACTTCAGTGCATACAGATCTACAGATCTACATCTGCAGATGTTTAGGACTGCTTCTCTTTGGTGGTTCAAACTGGTATGATCACAGGAAGAATTATATTTAGCTTTCTTTATAAAGTTACCAGCAATAAGACTCATAGATACAGAATTTATTTTTAAATTTTACCCTGAAATTACATTAGTGAATAAGGCAACATTTCTCAGGATGACAGTAGGATATAATTGATTGTTTTTCCAGACTACAAGAGGAACATACCTAATCACAGTAAAGGGTAATATTTTCAAAACCAAATGAAAAGCCTCAGAACTCTCCTAAAAGCTTACATGCTTCAGAAAAAAAAAAATGCTATTTATCTACCTTTAACATGGGAAACAAAAAAGGCATCTCCTCATGCCAGAAAAATGCAATTCAGAAAACTGCAAAAACTGCATAGCAACCTATCTGGGAAATCCTACCAATGTGTCCAATCTGTGCTTTGTGTCCATTTGTCATGGCAATCTTTTATCTGGGAACAAAGCCACAATTGCTGAAACAGCTCTGCTTGTATAAAGTAACAGCGTGTCCAATAAGCAACAAAGGACGATTTAGTTCTCAGAACAAATAACCTGGCTGGCTCCAGATGAGCTTCCTCAAGAAACAGAGCAACAACACTTCCCTCTCACACAGAGCTGAAGTACCCTGGTATGCTGTGCTAGCATAACCCAGACAGCACCTGGATACCCAAGGGAACCTGTCCAGAGCCAGCCAGGGGATGTGCCCAGCTCTGGGTTGGCCTGGATAAACAAATCAAAGGTTGGCATATGTAAGTTCACCTTTGAAGATCTCACATTCTAAGTTCTTCACACAGGACTGGCCAGAACAGTGGTTCTGCTTACCCTGACGATGACATCCAGCGTCAAATATTTCAACTATTACTGTGATAAGGTGATAAATAAGGGAGAGTAAAGTGATAATTATTTTTAGGAGGTGGTCAGATGCCAAAAGGGATGGTGCATCTTGTTGGTACCCAGAGAGAGAATATGAACCACATATGAAGAGAGCAAGAATATATGACAGAATATGGCAATTGCCACTAATAGGGAATTATGTCACTCTACCTTAGTTTTAAAAACAGACTTAAGCACATCAACAATCAGACAATGAATTTATTTGCAGGATACATTTATCATACATAGAAAACAATACTTATTGTTTGGTTAATTAAATAGGGAAAAAAAGCAAAACAAAACCACAATACATTATTCAGTGTTCCATATATTTGTTAGCTGACATTTTCAAAATGAAGCTTTCTATTTTTTTTCCTTTTTTTAAAAACCCATGATCATGAACAATGCATAGTGGGAACAAAGGGTCTAGAAATCTAACATTCCACAGCTGTGAGTCAGTGTGAAAAATAAGGCCATGTAGAGGAAAAAAAACCCACAGTGAATTTCTAAACAATACATATTCCATTGACAGGCTTCAGATAAGATCAACTGAGTATATGAAATCTAAACACAATGTCATGTAAGGAAAAGATGAATTAAAAATATTAACAAACAGCTTGGAAATAACCTCCAAATTTTCAACCCAGTATCAATGAAGATCAGTTATACTATGATGCTGCAAAAACCATCCCAGGATGAACATCTAGAGGTGAGAAATATCCAAGTCCATTTTACAAAATAAGCTACAACTACTCATGCTACTTATTCAGCACATATTTATCGAAGGGATGACAAAGTTGAGAAAAAAGTTTGACCACCAGTCACTGAATGATTCAGTGAAGGGCTGGAAAACATATCTTCCTGCTCTGAAATGTTAATTACAAGTTCTTTTCAGGTTTCATGACAATGTAAACGGAATGAAAGGAATTGCACTGTCATATCCTGCTCTTTGTTCCTGTCCTTTCACACCGGGTCAGCAGTGTGAAAGTTTCATAAAGCTGCCATAAACTGAAGTCCTTCACTGCCTTAAACGCTGCCATCTGCTCTTCACACATGGACTGGATGAGCCCAAGGACCAGGGGCCACAGAGCTGCTGTTTTCTGGCAGTCCCCAGTGCCATGTTCCCAAAAGCTGCACTGATGCAGGGTGTGTACCCCAGGTAACTCAGCCACATTAAATAACTAATCAATAGAAAGTGTTACATGAAATTCAGGATAAAGAGGCTATAAAATATTTGCCAATAATGGATCTTACTGTGTTAAGATTCGAGATTCCTTATTCACAAAATTACAAGAACAAAGCTGAGGCAAGACTGGTTGTGGAAGTTGGTCTGAATGCAGGTGTACAGAATGCATATTTTACAAATAACTAGAGTTTACCTCATATATTTTCAAAACAACTAAATACAGACTAGGGTATATAAATCTTTATCAGCCTTCTTCATCTGTCATTAGTGATACCCAGATCGCTATGAAAGCTCTGAATTTGTAAGACATACATAATTTATTTTAAAAATATTCCTGCAGATCACCCTTTGACATCATGTAAAATATATGGGAAGCTATGGGAGCACTGGGATTGCTGATGTGCTAAACTGAACAGAACATATCCTTATTAAAAGAAAGCTGAAAAAGAAACCCTGACTGCCATGAAGAGTTCTGTCCTGAAAACTTTATTTCTTAAGTATGTTCTACACAGTCTTGTTCATCCCAGTTCTTCAGAACAGCACAAACAGCAGCAGTAAGAGAGTGATGGATTCCAAGGCTGACCTTTTTTAGTTTCCCTGAAAAAGCTGTGTTTACCATGCTTGTAGCTGAGGCTTCACAGAAAGTAAGAAACATACTTTAAACATCATCTGAACAAAACTCATGCAGCTGTGGTTACATCATGTCCCCATCACTTGTCTTCTGTTAATAAAAAAGTTAAGAATTGCTTACGGGAAGAAAACATAAATTTCTATCTTCAAATCCAGAGAACACCATAGAGAGAATTCACAGAGAGAAGGAACAAGACAAACAAAAGCCTACATTGCAGAATATGGAGGACTACTGTAAGCTATCCCTAAAAAGCACTAATCCATCCTATGGCTATGTATGTATCTGTTATACAAATGTATGTATACATACATATCCACAAATGTAGAATTATCACTGAAAGAAACTATCAACATGGTTATTTCATTTAAATAAAAAGAATGAATTAACAAGGTTTCCACTGTGGTTCATAATTTGTGATGACTAATCTGCAAGTTTGTCTATACTTTTTCTAGTGAAGCCTCTTTCATTTAATTTGTACAGAAGCAAGCAGGTTTTAATTTCCTAAGTTAGCAAAGAGCATGTAACATCCCCCATGCTAAGGAGTTTGCCATTTTCATGTCATATCATGCATCATCAGAACATGCTATGCAAATATTTGCTGATATAAAAAAAAATTTCATAAAAACCAAAGTAGAACAATGATTATAATTATGGAATTTTTCTGGAAATTTTCAAACAAAAGCTAAGTATAACATTTCTGAATATTAGACATTACTTTTTCCATCTGATACAGATTTAAAATGCATAGTATATACACAAATAGTAGCAGCCATCCAATCTTTAAGAGTGCTGTGTTTTATAGTCCAGTCAATATCCCTATAATTATATTGATGGATTTTGTATTAAAGATTCTGAGGGGCTAATTAGAATAAGATGTAGAAGGATTTAATTTAAAGACTTCCTATTTTTACAGAAACAAAACACACATCAGGAATACTCCAGTAAAAATCCAACACACAAAAATCACTCTGTACTTTTGTGTTTTCTCTTGCTAAATAAAAGACCAAAACCCCAGGAAAAATCCTCCCAGTAAGTGTATGTATGGCACATGCTTATCAGAATGTAATCCATATGTTAGGATTATAGAGAATGAAATGGATCCACTGAACAACTACTTCTGCAGAGAGCAGCCCAACCTAACTATTACCTTTGTCCACACTAATCTAATCTGTGCTGGGTCACCATTCATACTCTGTTTAAAGTCTTGATGTAAAGAACCTGTACATACCTAAATCAACCCTTACTCAGTTGAATTTTAGCATGTGGAGAAATGGACTCATGAATTCTTTTTAAGCACTTCTAGTACTCTGTTCCATACAAGATATCTAGGGTATTTACACTGCACTACTGTGTCTGTTCTGCTAAAGCCATGAACAATGTCTTCACCCTCTTCTTGCTTATGAGGTCAGACACAGACTAAAGTTCTACTTAGTAAAACTGTGGCTTTCAGTAACTGTAAAGTAAACTGGCTTTAGCTTCATTTGATAAAATTTCATGTTTTGGTAGCACACTAAAAAACGAGGAACAGCCTGGCGGCCTCATTATAGCAGACAAAATTTGTGCATGTCAATTCAGAAGCTTTGGGTTTTTCTAAATCTGTTGCCTACATCTCCATGAGAGGCACTGGGCTAAAGGATTGTTCCAAGCAATTGTAGTCAAAATTAATAAATAAAAATCAAACTTGACATGTTTTGAAAGTAAATATCCTGTCCTACTAAACTACATTAAAACTTCTAAGTGCAAATTAATTTCTTGCACTGTAGATTGCATGAGACAGAGGGAAGTGTCATAGAGCCACTGAAAGGAAGAGCTCAGATCAGTAAACAGCCTCTGAGGTGAGAGAGCAGTCTGGAACAGAGCCTCAGAGCCAGGCCTTGTGCAAGGACGAGGCTGCTCCTGTCCCCCTGCCCACAGAGGGATGGCAGAGTGGCCCATCAGAACTGCTACTCTGAAACCCCTGTACGTTTCCAGGAGTGATGACAAGTTAAGACTTACAGGGTGTAGTTTGTTTTTCCTTTCTTACACTTTGGGTTACTTTTAATGGTCCCCAAAGGGGCCAGCTCACACTGGATTGGAGGATTTACTCTCTCCTACCAGGACCTGTCCCAATTTGTCTGAGTTGAAATGACTCAAAAAGAGAGTACAGCCAGCCATCCCACAGAGGTGAACTTCAAGAGCTCACCCAGCCTGTGGCAGCACTGGAAAGGGATGTAAACTAGCCAACAACAAATAAATAAACAAACATGGTCTCTCACTCCTGCTTGCACCATCATATAAAAGGAGTGCATCTTAAAGTGTGAAAGCTACTGTGCAGAAGTACACATCAGTGGGCAAATGCAAACATCACAGAGTTATGAATCTGTGCAGCAACACCAGGAACTGGGCTCAGCCCCACTTTGAAATTACCCAGGCTTTCACCTCAAGTGCCAAAATAATCTACTTTACCTGGTCATGGATGTTTCAGTACTCCCTGCAGGCCAGGATCTGTGAGCTTAGGTCCCACTTGAGTTCCTGATGGAAAGGCCATTTCTGTAAAGGAACTCTGAGCTGCAGCAGCTCCTATGGGAAGCACTGTATGAGGCAGAAGTTGCAGGGTATTTTTCAAAAATTTCCTGTTTCAAATATTTAGGCTCCCAAACCAGAGGGTTTTTTTTAAATATCAGCCTATATTGAGGCAAGGCTCTGACTGAACCCAATTTATATAAACTAGGCAATACATCACAGGAGGACAAGACATTCAGTATACAATCCTACTGGGTACAAAACATTACAGACCTAAAGAGCTTCAAAGCATGTCAGACATAACTCAGTCAGTAAAACACTGACTGTTCTTCCACTGTTCATTTAAGAACAAGGATATGGTCTGTATTCATCTCAGAAAGCAAAGCCAAGGGTTTAAACAGTTCAAGTCACAATCATATTCTTCCTCTAAATAATTCATATCTAAGACCAGCTAAATATCTTTGTTAGCTATCTTTGAAAAGAATGAATCCTAGCAAAGGAAAATTACCCTTTGAAATACAGAAAACCGTCAGTGAGTTACTGTACATATTACATGCATAGCATCAGAAGATAGACACCATAAAAACAACAGGTTTCACTTTCAACTGTGAACAGGTAGAATACAGTATTATTTTCCGAGTAAAACACCACAAACTTTACATATCACTTAGGAAAACTGTGCACAGCATACTTCAGCACTCAGAAACTAAATTTCAGTTATCTTGTAGCTATTGCTGACAAACATTGCCTTTAAAAAAACTTCTGCTGCGTATGATAATATACACCTGAAAGTGTAAGCAACACAAACATGTGGGCTTTGTTACCCTCCCATATGCTTCATTTTTAGCAGACATTGGCACTTCTCATCTACATCCTGAGGACGACATTCCTCCAGTCATTTTGGCCAAGTGAAAAGGAAAGCCACTAAACCAAATGGCTGCTCTCTCCCCATTAACACATGGTAAGCATTTACCTAGCTTTTCTCTACTTTGAGACCAGACTTTAGGGCTTCCTAGAATGCAGTTTGGTAGAATACCAGACTAAAAAAACCAAAACAGGTCACTGAAGACTATGCTGATTGAGAAATGATCACAGCCCACACAGACAATTATTTAAATTATAAATAACACTGGGTTTTTTCCTTCCACTTTACAAATGTTTGAGGCAAAATAATTCCCTTATTTTGAGATCTGAATTAATGACGTCTGATTTTTTCCTATGAAATCTTAAAATGCAATTTCTCCAAAGTTAATACAGTGCTTAAAGAGTAAATAAAAAAGGCTCCTACTTTTTTCTATTAGATTTCCCATGACCACAGGCATGGTGTTGTAAAGTTTTAAATTAAAACAGCAACCACCAGTGTCATTTTAAGGGAATTATTTCAATCTCAGTACTGGACAAATTTTAAAAGGTAATAGATTCATTATTTCTGTGTACTTTGAGAACTGATGGAAGAATATCCAATGTTTTATCGCGCTGTCACCATCCAAAGTCCCAGTGCAACATTGGCAGCCAAAAGTGCACTACCAGCAAGCAAAATCAAAAAGCCAACAAGCTCTCTGTTATGCTTTTCTACAATTAGGGAGCTTAGCGTGGCTTCCAGGAAGGAATTTAATATCCACTGACCATCCAAAGCAAAGCAGGGCACAGCATTGATAACTGCCAGTGCTCCTGATAGTGAGATGAGGTACCTGGTTGAATGTAGTTAAGGTTCATTAAGAGTATCTGAGAAAATGTAAAAAAAAGTAAAAAACCAAAGAAGATATATGTATTGCATTTCTAGTATGCAGAGAGAGACATACAAAGGTTATTTTTCTAGCTGCCATTCCATTTCACAGAAATTATATGAATACAATTAGTTTTACACTGTAACATACGCATTCAGAGAATTACCTTTATAGATTTTTATTTTTTAAGAGCTAAGTTTGGATACTTAAATCTGCACTCTTCACAACTTGAATGAAAGCAAGAAACAGCAAAACCACCATCTTCTTTGCTTGCTTTGTGTGGTTTTGGAGGAAGGTTATAGCTCTGACACTATGCCTGAACTAAGAAGGTATTCTAGATCCAAGTATGAAATCATGATTAGGAATATTTTCCAAAACACTCCCTCGTAAATGACTAGAATATAATCAGAAATCTGACCTATCTCTCCAACTTACCTGTTAGCCAGAAAAGCTGAGTGGATTTCTGTGCATGTGTGTGCACGTGAGAACGAGGCACGGGCAGGTAATTTTTACTGTTGGTTAAAGACTTGCTAACTGCAGTACCTACCCCATCCTAAATGCCAGGCAAGAAGACATGAGTCAGAAAGCAGCCTGGGCAGCGTGAACCTTGATGTGTTCCCAAAAAAAGGGAGCTTATGTGGTACCTTTACTCTGGTTCTATGGACTTGTTATTAAACTGAACTAACACAGTTTAATTATTCTATGGCCACGCATAAACATCTCAGTTTCTAAGCTAAGGGTTCCTAGATTAGCCATATTCAAGTCTACTAATCTGTATGTATGTGTATATATACATAATCTTGTTCATTAATAAGCAAGTGTTAACTGAATTATCCTGGTTGTTGAATAGGTATTTTCTTTTCTTTTGAAGAAAAAAAATAAACCAACCATATCCTGTTATTTAGTTCAGTATAATGACACAAAAATAATAAAACTCAGACCTTACAAAGCTAGCAAGAACATCTCATTTTTCCTGACTTAAATTCAGGCTTACTTTGGCTTTCTTGTCACATCTGTTAGGGCTCACCCTCAAGAGTTAAAAAAGCACTGATCAAAAACATGCTCTTAAGCACAAGAAAGTGAGAGATTTCATTTTTATCTTGGCACATGGACAATAATCAATGCAGAGATGGAATAAAGATGTCAAATCTCTACAAAAATATTTCAGGGCATCCTGTGTAAAATGACATCCAATTGAAATTTTGCTAGGTCACTAAATTCTTAACAGTTCCCTTCTTACCTTAAAAGAACAAACACACTTCAAAGGATACTTGCAAAATGTCTCTACCACCACAGGCAGATCGATACTTAGAAAGTTTTGTCGTGGTACAAAACTGCTGAGACTTACTGAAATGAAAATACACAAAACATGAAAAGTCATTCCAGGGTTATTACATTATGAATTTTAGATTATAATTTTGCAGAAAAATCACATGTGAAATGACCTTCTTCTAGGACAAATAATCAATCTCAATAAAGGTTTGGTTGTTTTTTTGTTTTTACAAGAGTGCAGCTGTTATATTTTTCTTAAACGTGGCCACTACCACAGTAAAGTCACTACACAAAGCACAGTTAGCACTTCAGTGAAACTAGACCTAAAATATATATTTTCAGAGGCATCTTTAGTCATAAAGACCCCACTGTATGATCCAGTATTTTTCAAAGAGATTATAGTTACCAGACTTTTTTAACATATGCAGTCCACATGCATACTGTGGGTGTACACGTGTATTTTCTCTGAAGGCCAGAAAAATCTTCCCTTTCAGTACCTGCAGAAAATCCCCCTAACCTGAGGCTGAGCCCATGGTGTACAAGAATGGGGGAGATGGGAAGCAGAATTCTGGAGTCCCTCTGAGAAGCAAAGGCTATGAGGGGATGCACAGCTGCATCACACAACACCAGTTAGCCAGTACATAAGCAGCTTCTCTTCTGTGTTCAGATAATAAGTGACTTCAAGATATAACTTGGTGCAACTCAAAAACCTGGGAGGTGGGACATGGCATCCTTAAAAATAGTGACTGGAAAATTGCAGTGTCAAGGACCTGATCTTGAATGCTTTATTTTTGTACACACTGTTCTTTGAAGGTGTAGACTGCATGTCAAATGTTTCTGAGAGATTCTTCAAGGCAGGTGCAGTAGTTTGAGACCTGCCAGAAGACACTTTGTTAGTACAGGGATGTTCCATCCAGGTGGCATTCTGGGTCTGCCAGCACCAGGGACCATTTGAGAACCATTCTGTGACAACTGCAAGAAAGACACCTTTCCTACTAAAAGGAAGGCACAGCAGGGTCTTATCCCCAGAAGGAAGAGGTTAGGGTAAATTAATGCAGAATTAGAAAACCACCTTAAGAATAAACTTGCATAGTACCACCAATGTTCTCTGTCTTTAAAGAACAACTTTAGATGTGAGTTGCCAGCCACAATGGCCTGAATTTTTCCCACCTATGTGGAGAATAGTTATAGCCATAAGAAATACATACCTCCACAGAGATACTTGAAGGCAAGAGTTCAAATCCCACTCAATACAAACATCCCTTGGTAAAGAAACAGCTTAATCCTAGGCTAAGAGAACACTGGGAATGTAACATACCGAAAGGGCTACTAAGTATATCTTACTTAAGAGTGAGATCAGATTTCTTCAGGTTCAATAAAGAATTCAAGGACACAGCAACAAAGGTGAGGGAAAGTAGTTCTAAAGTCACATAACGCAGAGAACCGGTCCATTCAGTCACATAAATACATTTTCTTCTGTTAATAGATGCCCTTCTGATAAGTCCAGTCAACAAACACACCATGGGTTGGAAAGATACGGATAGCAAGAATAACCAAGAAGAATGGGTTTGGTGTGGCAACCAGCAGAAAACTTTTCAGTATCAAAACTGCCAGTGTGCTTGAAAGTCATGTTTTTGCTTAAAGCTTAAGACTGACCTTTGATTTAAGGGAACTGAGAGAAAACAAATCTCAGTTGGACGACTGAGTGAAAGACATAACAGAGAGAAATCTGGGACACCACCCAGCTCAGAAAGTCAGAGGTATCCAAGTCAATCACAGAATCACAGAATGATTTGGGTAGGAAGGGACCTTAAACATCATCTTGTTCCAACCTCCCTAGCACAGCCAGGAACATCTACTACTAGACCAGGTTGCTCTAAACCCCATCCAGCCTTGCCTTGAACACTACCAAGGATGGGATATCCACTGTTTCTATGGGCAACATGTTTCAGTGCCTCACTATGTTTAGTGAAGAATTTCTTCATTGTACCTAATCTCTTTGCAGAAGAAAGCCTGGAAGGTAAGACATTGATTATCACAGATACAACTGGGAATTTCTTTGAAATATTCTATGTGTTTGTCTAGCAGTTTTTAGTATTCAAGCATTATGGTAAAAAAACTGTTGAACCACAAAATAGCCCCAATATTTTTTCCCTCATACCTATTCTACACGCAGAATTACTCAACTAAACTCAATATTTTATTAAAATATTCTTTTAGCCTGATTTTAAATATTACATTGGTTAACCAAGCAGACACCATAGCCTTCTGCAGCTTGATACAGGGGCTTGCCCCAGTGCCGGTGCAGGACCCTGTACTTGGTCTTATTGAACCTCATGAGGGTACTTTTCAAGCTTGTTCAGGTCCCTCTGGATGGCTTCCCATCCTTCAGGTGTGCCAACTGCACCACTCAGCTTGGCATTGTCTGCAAACTTGTAGAAGGCGTACTTGATCCTGCAGTGAGGAGGCTGTGTCCCAACCAGGGAGTGGAGCTGCCCTATGGAATGTGCTCTCCTGCTTGGAGAGGGCAGCTTCCCAGGAGCACCCCGAGTGCCATCCCCACACAGCTCCACCCTGTCTACCTGCTCATTCCAGGGCCATGAGGTCACACAGCCCCACAGTGCTGTGGGAGGCTGTCACACAGCCTCCAGCAGCTCTCCATGAACACCCTGAGTGCCATCCCCACACAGCTCTGCTCTGGCTGCAAGAGGCCATGAGGTCACAGAGCCCCATGGCACTGCTCTGGCCATAAGAACCAACTGCTCAGCCCCCATCCCTGACTGCAGCAGCAGCAGCAGTGTGGTTAAAGAGGGACCATGGCCCTTGTCTACCGTCTTTTCCTCTGCCTCCTCATCCTCCTGATGGTCCTGCATCCCGGGGCTCCCATCGATGCTCCACAGAAATCACAGGAAGCAGGTAAGCTGCCAGCACGGCTCCAGCCTTCCATGGGCTCGTGGGGTCTTCTCACCAATGTTTTTTCCTCCAGAGCTTTAGTGAGGGTTTCCTATGTGTGAGTGCTCTCCTGTTAACAGAGACCCAAAGGTCCATCTCTCCTCCAGGGGTGTTGCACATTGTGTTTGAAGAGTGTTGAGTTGCCAGCTCAGAGGTCCCCAGGTCCTCCTCTGCAGCTCTGGCAATCCACTGACATCTGGCTTCCACATTGTCACTTGACCCCCATCCAGTGCTTCTGTGCACAAAAGCAGAAGATCCTAACATGCAATGGAAACACTTCTCTGTGCTTGCTTCTAGCTGACACTCTAGCAGATTCTCTGGCAGCTTGGCAGAAAGATGGTTTGGAGCCCTTGGACGAGGCTGGACCATGTAAGTTCTCAATGTCCCTTTCTTTGAAAGAATAATTATCAATAATGTGTCAACAGCTTATTAATGAGCAATTTTCTTTAAGATGTCAAGGCTGACGGCTTGCGGAAATCTCCTGTCATCAAGCACATGCATAATCCCTCAGGTAAGTTAGTTGGAGGAAGGTACATTTACCATTTACCTTTTAATCTTCCTTCCATGTGAAATGCAAGTTGCTCATTCCAAGGCCGGTGCCAGCCCTTGGCATGGCTGCCCTATGGTCAGCACAGGATGGCTGTGTGGCAGCAGGCTCTTTCCTCAGTGCCCACTCTTGCACATCACATCAGCAACTAAGCTGAAAGTGTGTTAGGTTCAAGACATCTGGACCCCATTGCAGAGACAATGAAAAACAGGACTCTTGCACAAAAACAGCTACCCCTGCAGCTTCATCCCAGAGCTTGCCCTGAGTACCTAGATGGCCAAAGCACAAAAGTAGCCCCAAGCAGGATTGCTCTCATGAGCTGAAGTCCAGATCAGTGTTCTGACTTGCATATTGGGCAAAGAAACTAGAGGGAACCTCCCCATCCCCCTGCATCCTCCATGCCTGAGCCAGCTGAATCTTTACCTGTCTCTGCTTTTTGAAAGTGCTGCCAAAGACTGGAGAAAAACAGAAAGCTGGTCAATCTCCTCAAGCAGACCCAAGGCACTCAGGTACTGAGCAGTCCTGCTGGGGTCCCTTATGGGGAGACACAACCTGAAACCTGGGAGTGGCTGCAAGGGGTGCCCCGGCTGGTAAAAAGGCAGACAGGGAGAGCAAGGCTCAAGTGTCTCCTGTGAGGGCCTGACTCTATCTCCTTGGGGTGTGGGAGCTGGCCCAGAGAGAGAGGGTTGCAGGTAGAACTTCCTGACGTGTTTTTATCAAAGGAGTGACTAGCCAAGCAGCAGTGCTACCCACTGTGCTCTCCTCCTGATCATTTAAGTTCTGTTCAGAGGGACAACCGGTTTCCAAAGGGTGGGAGTGTGCTTCCAGGACCAGCACCAGGGGGAAAACAGAGAATACTCTGGTGATATCAAACATGCTGCAAGTTCACAAGCGGTAAACTGGCAGATCACAGGCTAACATTTTGAATTGCTCTGCAGAAATGGCTGGAGAAACGACCAAAGATCCTAATGGTCACAAGCACATCGAAAGTATTTTCTGTCAAGGAGCAGGCTGTATGATAGGCATAGTGATGGTCCTGGTTGCTGTGCCAGCTATGATATTGATGGGTTCTCTTGCAATTTGCTGGTGGTGTGAGAGGAAACGGTGAGTCATTGATCCCCCCACAGCTCCTGCTTCCTTCAAAGGCACCTCACAGCCACAAAGCATGTCTAGTCAGGCTGCTGTGCAGCAGCAGGTTAGTGATTGGTCAAAAAGCCCTGCTGAGACTTCTGCAGCTGTCAGCAGCTTTAACTGGCCTCTTATTTTCTGGGTCTTCTCTTGGGGAGCCTACTTGGACTGGAGCCAGTGTTTGCTCAAATTGAGCCTGCCTGGACAAGAGTAGCTTGCATGAGCGACAGGCAGAGGCAAAACAAAGTCAGGATGAAAAAGAGTGGAGGGTGGTATTGCTCTAGAAAGCAAGAGATGCATTGGCACCTGCTGCTGACCAGTGAACCTGCCCGGAGGAGTTCCCCTGCTTGCTGGTGCCTCTGTCAAGGTGTGCTAGCAGCTCCATTCACAGCAGTGAGCCCTGCCAGCTCTGGGCCCTGCTGTGGAGGAGAGTCCCTGTTTCTCACCTGCAGCTTAGCCACCTCCTCTCTCCACAGGCGGCAGCGTCTCCCTGGAGACCAGCAGGAACGCACTGGCCTGATCACAGGCTCAGACAGCCAGAGCAGTTCACCTGAACCTGCCCCGCAATAGCCCTAAGACACACACACATCTGATCCCTGAGCTGTCCCTCTTCCCCTGCCCCTCCTTGGCTGTCCTTCAGCAGCTGTGGGAACACAACAGAAACAGTCCCCTCCACCCCCAAACCCACTGGCCCAGCCCTCCAGACAAAGCTGAATGTGGGCCTGCCAAGGTAAGGGTTGGGCTGACAGAAACACAACCAACAGCTTCAGGGATCGGCTTTTTGTCTGAATAAAAGGGACAGTGTTCACACAAGTATTTGTATAGTATCAGAATATCTAGATTTGGAAGGGACTCACAAGGATCATCAAGTCTAACTCCTGGGCCTGCAAAGGACATACCCAAGAGCCATACCATGTGCCTGAGAGCATTGTCCAAATGCTGCTTGAACTCTATCAAGCTTGGTGTCATGACCACTTCCCTGGGGAGCCTGTTCCACTGCCTGACGACCCTCTGGGTGAAGAACCTTTTCCTGTTACATGACCTAAACCTCCCCTGGCATAGTTTCAAGCCATTTCCTGGGGTCCTGTCACTGGTCACCAGAGAGAAGAGATCAATGCCTGCCCCTCCACTTCCCCTTGTGAGGTTGTAGACCATGATGAGGTTTCCTCCAGGCTGAGGAAGCCAAGTGACCTCAGCTGCTCCTCAAATGGTTTCCTGTCTAGACCCTTCACTGTCTTCATAGTTCTCCTCTGGACACTCTCTAATGGCTTCATATCTTTCTTATATTGTGGTGCCCAAAACTGCCCCCAGGACTCGAGGTGAGGCTGCCCCAGTGCACCCTTGTCCAGCTGGTGATGCTGCCCCTGATGCCCCCAGGACACAGGGGGCCCTCCTGGCTGCGAGGGCACTGCTGGCTCATGTTCAACTTGCTACTCACCAAGACACCCAGATGTCTTTCTGGGGGGCTGCTCTCCAGCCTCGCATTGCCCAGTTTGCCTATATGCACAGGCCAAGTGATATCCACAGCAAACAACTTGTCAAGTTGAAGGCTGGTATCTGATCAAAACTCCTGTTCATGAGGCAAAATAGAAAAATGGCCGAGACAGCCAGTGTATTCAAAGGTTTCAAAAGGCACAAACTGCAAAACACTAGTTTCAAAGCTTGACTGCATCTTGACAAACAACTAATGGCCACTACCAAGTCACCATCCTGAAGCTGAAATGATGCCTACATTGAGAATGGATCATTGATCTTCTTCCCTCTTTGTTACAATAAACTGTTGTCACTGACAGCCACTAGACATGGATCTAAACTCCAAACCTTGCTGCTGAAGCAAGCTCCAAACACAGAAAGTCTTCAGGGAAATTGCTGGACTGAGCTCTAGAGACTGTAATATGAAGCAATGAATTTTGTGGTTGTAATGGATCAAACCTAATGGCAGTAGACAAATCTGTCCTCTGAAGAATAACAAAAGAATTACAGAAATTATGCTCTACAGGCTTGTCTTCAAAGACACTGCTGGGAAGAGGTGAACAGCAATGAGCCTGGATAAGAGAAAACAGTCACTGTTTTCCCACTCTAATTAAACAATTCTTTGACCTGGAAATAACATTTCTTTTGTTGCCTAATGCTAGATGGTGTTGCCAAATATTGAGAGGAATTCACAACAGACACAATTTTAATTGGAAATGACTTAGGGACTAGGTTGACCAAAGAGCTTTTCAAAATTTCTTCATGGGGGAAAGGGCATGTATGCCATGGAGGAGACAGACAGCATGGCATGAGATATTTCTGTGTGGTCTCCAGAAGATCTGTATGTGTAACCCTTTAAGCCTGGGTTAAAAGCAGTGAAGGACCATCCTTAGCTATAAGGGTAAACAAGCATGGAAATATTGAGAGAACAGGCTGCACCAGAAAGACCTTCACCATGGATTATGGCTGTTGCTGCTCATGAACATGCCCAAAAGAAGTGCTGGTTTTTGGGTTTTTTTTAGAAGACTCAGATACAACAGAACTAGGAGACTGGTCAAGCTTGAGGAAATTATCTTCTAGGTAAGTTCTATCTTCTTTTCATGAAGAAAATCTTACAGGTTTTGGTCTGTGATGGGCAAGAGTAACATTCAGGGATGTGATGCCTCCTCAAGCAGTGTGAATTCCTAATACAAATCTTAGTCACCAGATTCTTCCCAATGACCAAGGGCCAGAGAGGATGTAAAAATGTTGCACTATTAAAAATGACATGAGGGAATAAAACCCCTCATATATAATAACGAAGAAACACTGCAAATTTGCATGGCAGTACTGACAGGGCCCTCCATTTCAATTTTACATATCAACTGTTCAACTGAGGAAGGGACTCTAGAACATAACTGGCCTGCAATAAGAAGGGTTTTAAAAGACTTAATACCATGTATATTGAACTGACAGTATGAATTTATATTGGATAACATGAGATACTTTTTACAGAAAGAATGCTAATTAAAAGCATTACTCAATGTGTCTGTCCCAAACAACATGCACTTCTAATCATCCTTCTGTTTAGGTTTTGGCCAAATCTCTATCACTGTATATTCATCTAGCATTATAATTCTTTAAAGTTTGACTATTTTTTAAATACTGGAAACAAGTGCTATATATAGCCTCCATATCAACCAAAACCATTTTTGCTAGAATATTTTAATTTGAGGCAACAGAAAGATTTAATAGAAATAAACTGTGGAGAATATTTCTTCTGAGTAGCTAATATGAATATACTTTTTTAAAAAATATGTCATCTGAAAGTTATCTTCAAATGAAAATATGAAACAATTACTGCTTCTCCATAAATCAGGACTACCATGACAACAATACAAACCTAAGCAGAAAATAATGCTTGCATAATTTTAGAATGTTATTCATACATTGCTTTAGTGACATTTCTAGAGAAAGTATAGTCATAGTACACACTAGTACTACAACTCCTGTATTATGTTGTGTGTTAAATGTAGCACCACTCTAAAAAGTAGTATTTCCTGCAGGCAGAAAGATCACACTAAAGAATAAGGCATTTCACTAAAACATATTCCTATTTCAAGGCTCACACAGTAGAGGAAGAAATTGTTTTCTTTTTGTAACTGTAAAAAACAGTTACCACATTCTGATCAGTCAGAAAAACACTGAGAAAAAAAACTCAAAAAACCACACCAAACCTGTTGGCCCCAGCCAGTCCTGTACAGTGCAATGCTAAGTCTGAAATACTTAGAAGTTGTTTCATTGGAATGCATGAAACTCTAGGCTGGTACAGCAGATTGTCTGCTACCCAAGCCAGGATCCTATCATTTTAGGTCTGGTGTTTTTCCAAAGGGAACATAAGAGCATAGACTGCATTTCTAGCAAAGCTGGTAATAAAATCAAACTGTAATTAAATCAAACTTCTAGCTTTAAAATTAATACATTCAATGCACAATTCCAAGGGTAAATCACTTTAAAATTCTACTCCTACATGTGTATGCAAACACAGTAAAGTATTTTCACAAAGTAACACAAAGTAACTACCTCTTTGAATGCAATAACGTTATTTTCTGACTTTTGAAAGACTGGCAGGTTCAATTCTTCTGCAGAATTACTGCAGTGGGAAACACCAACGAAAACTCCATTACTTTTCAAGTGTATTGAAAAGAGACCAACATCAATTGTTCTTCATTACTAACAGTTTGCATTGCTAAAGACCAAGAAAAGGAATTCTGAATAATTATAAAACTCTATTCTTAAAATATGTTGCTGCATTTGAAATAAATATCATCAGATATAATAGTGTGTGTAGGTAACACACAAGAGCAAAATGTTTTCCTCTTAAATGGCATGAGGGCAGAAGTAACAAATGAAGAGATCATATTTTGGGCTTAAATGAGAGTATATTGTAAAAAAGTTGAAATAAGTAACTCCTCACAGAGTATCAAATGACCAGTATGGAAAAACAGAGACTGATAGATTAACTAAAAATATGGTATCCAAGAATGTTAATGGATTTACACCACTAGATTTCATCACTCTTTCTAAACCTCTTTTGTACCTAATTCTAGTGCTTATTCAGAAAAGTACAACGCCTTCCTAAGGAGATACTTCCAAGGTGTTTGAGGTAAAATCACCCCGAGAGTTTCAGCTGCCTGTGAGGAACAGACACCTTCCTCACAGGAAGGGATAGTAATTTAACACTTCAAACTTCTTAAAGCCCATCTGCAGCTAATTTTCACCATGCCACTCACGCTGCCAAGTAGAATGTTGATGAATTTGTTCATTCTTTCCATACTCATTTCAGGAGCAGAACTACTTTTTATTTATATAAGATGCCCAAAGGAGAGTCACTTCAAAGTAAGGAACTACAATTTTATATGTTACTTAATTTAGAGCAGTCAAATGAAAAAATAAATCAGATAAAAACTATGTTGTGGTAACACTTGTGGCTCAGGAATATGTCACAGATACTTGGATATTAAGTGTGATTTAAGCAGTCATGCTAATATTCCAGGCAAGGTGTTGGAGCAAGGTGCCCTAGAGATTTTACAATAGTATTTTGAGACATTTATGTGCCATGAAAATGCAGGAACCTGCTTCCTATGACTAACCTGAATAAGATTTGTTCTAGAAATTGCTCTTTCATGCTTTTCTGGAAAAACAACCATCTCATATCACACATATGATTTCTATTACCTTCATAACTCATTGCACTGTGAACATTTCATTTTAGGCCTGAGTAGTCCATCTCTCTCCACTGGCTGTAACAAGAAATGGATTCTGCTTTAAAAAAATTAACTAAGAAGCACTCCAATACCTTGTTTAAGCAGGCAGAAAAAGTAACGCATACTAGAGATTGTTTTTGCTAAACTTTCAATAAATAATACCAACCTGTGTACTGAAGATGCATGGGGTGTCCTACATAGAGCATGTCAATATGGGGTGGATGCTTTACCCTGATTAGCCTTGTTTGGTTCTCCAAAGAAGGAGTCACACAAAAGCTTGGAACAAAGTCCTTATGGCAGTCCATGTTGGTTCGACAAACTTTGCTGGCTTCAATAACTTTTCGTGCTGGCAGACAGGCATACTGCAAAAGGCATTCAAAATCATTATGAAAGGTAAAGGTATTTTCCAGCAGATCAAAATAAGCAAAGAATTTTAAGCAAAGAATTGCCTCACTGATATAAGCCAATGAAGAACTAAAATCTGATTTTTTCCCTAGATTTCTGTTGACAAATCCTGACAAGTCTCTACCTGATGCATATTCAACCTGTCATTCCATATTCTGTAGTGTAGAAGAGAGGGTACATCCACCAAAATAAAAGCAAACTATTTCTAGAAAAGTACACACATGCACAACAAAAAATCATGGCATCTAGGCATAGGTCAGTGATTTCTAATGGACAGAGCCTATATCAACATCCTAGTGACTTATCTGTTCAAGCTGAAGTTTTAGCAAATAAACTGACAAACCCACCAGGTGTGTGGTAGCTAAGAAACCATTCTCAACTAAGATGAACACAGGACTCAATGCACTGCTGTGCCCCAACCCCTGCCTATAACACTCTTTCACTCCCTAAGTCTGACAGACCAGATCTTTCTTGCTCCCCACAGGCCAAAGACAGTACAGCAGAAAGGAACAGGAAATTAGTTTTCCCCTTCATGTCTCTCATAAAAATCTCAGTGACACTTTTCCTTTTGTTCTAAAAATAGAAGCAAGGAATCCTAACCTACTGTTTGCCTTAAGAGGAAAAGCAAAAGTAACTTCTACCTTCTCAGCCTGATCATTGCACTTCCCATAAATGCATGAATGTCACTCTCACCATTAACCCTGATATAAATTCCTTCTATTCTAATGAGGGAGAGGACACACTTTCAAAAACTGCTGCATAGCATTGCAAAGACCATTTTAAAAAACTGTTCAAAAACTCACAGCCAGTCTAAGGACACTTGAAAGTCACAAGGTCTCAAGCTTTCTGATGCTTTTATTTCTTCCCTGTTCATAAGTAGCAGCCACAAGCTTAAGAATGCCCAGGCTCAAGCGGATAGTGATGTATCAAATCTTGCTGCCACTGCCATATTTCAAATGAACCACTGGAATGTGTTCAACCCTTAGTGGTTAAATACCACAAAAACACCCTGGAATGGGAAGTTTACCACTGTAGAAACTGTAAACATAGCAGATTTGGAACAAATTTGTTTGAATTTCTTGGAGTATTTATCACTAGAGTCAGAACAATAACAAACTGCTACCTGTAGAGAAGTTTACACAGTTGATACTTGTGCTCTTTTGCTTGTAAAGAACCAAGAGAAATATTCCATCACTGTAAATATGGAACACATGTTTTAACAAACATTGATGTATTTTCACAGAATCACAGAATGGCTTGGGTTGGAAAGGACCTTAAAGATACCTCACTCCAACCCCAGCCATGAGCAGGGATACCTTCCCCTTGACCAGGTTGCTCAGAGCTCCATCCAGCCTGGCCTTGAACAGTTCCAGGGATGGGGCACCCATAGCTTCTCTGAGCAACCTGTACCAGTGCCTCACCACCCTCACAGCAAAGAATTTCTTCCTAATGTCTAATTTAAACCTGCCCTCTTCCAGTTTAAAGCCATTCTCCCTGTCCTATCACTATATGCCTCTGTGAAAAGTCTCTTCCCAGCTTTCTTCTAGCTCCTTTAGGCACTGGAATGCTGCTAAACCCTTTTATTAGGGAGTAAGTCAAAATCCTACTGAGAAACTTCATGCCTCTATATGACAAGAAAACCAATATGGTGAAAAAAGATTCAAGTATGGGCCCTTATTTTGAGAAACTGGGCAATCTCTAGGGCCTTCTCCTGCATGTTTTTATTTTAATTTAGGGAGCAGCTCTGCTGGCTTCAGACAAAATAACTGAACAGATAGTCCAGGGCTTTGCTCTCCCTGTAGTGTTCAATACCTTTAAGGACTGAAACACCAAAATAAGCAATTTTGCCTTCTTCTCAAAAGTTGTTTTCTCTCACCAGTACTGTGCATCCAGAATACTGAAAATGACTGAGGTGTCTTTCTGCCTAAAGGAATGAGGTTTCTAAGATTTTTTATGATTCTTCCAGAGACCCCCTGTTTGATTACAGGAAAAATTGTAACTAATATTTTGCAGTTATTTAAGCCGTAATCGGGAGAATACATGCATACCTTTATTACAAACCGTGGATATTCTTAAACACTTGAGTATGCTGCATAAGTGTCAGTAGATATTACTAATTTAATATAAAAAAATTTAGATTTACCAAAGAGAATTAGCAGCTTAAGTAACTTACCAGATGGCTGTCCAACTTATTGCTGTATGAAAAGCAAATGTCTGTGAGGCTGCTGTTACTACAACATTCAACGGTGCCATCGAGTCTTCTGTAGACTAAAGAACACAGGCATAGAGCAAATAATATTATTTGCTGAAAAAATTAGTCTCTGAATGAAGTAAAACAATCATCCTGCAGCTTTCAAGAATTACAGTAATTCACACAGCCTAGCTGAGGCTCAACTAAAAATAAAGCTTCACCACCAATAGGTGTGAATGTCACATGATTTCAGTCACATCACATACTGATTTTTTCACCTTAATAAATCTCCTTGAGATGCTGGAGATCTACCACTGCAATGTTTTGAGCATTACAAGTTGCAAAACACTTTTATATCCATTGCCCCTGACTTGCACCAATGGTTGGCATAGAAATTTGTTAGCTACTACTGTACTGATTTCACTGGCTGGCTATGGAAATGGCCAAGACTAAAAACATACTTTTTAAATCATAAAAACCTTTGCAAGACTCACATTCTGAAAGCTTTCCAAGCCTTAAAGGCTGCAGCAGTGAATAAATGATGTTTTAAACCATGATTTAACTAGTCTGGTAAAGAACCTTTGTACATATGCTCTTGAAATGAATTAAGCCTAACATACTGTCCAACAACAGCTGAAACACACACAGACACAGAAGAATGGTCATGGTAAGGATCTGTATCACAGCAGCTGCACTCCCTTCCTCAGGTAGATCAAGCCTGTGATACTGGTTGCTGATTTATCACTGCATAACCTGCAATCCACTGACATGGAGCTTTATGCCCAGGGCTTACAGGTGCAAGCACTGTACCATGCAAACCTCGTTTCAAGTACCCTCAGGCTAAGAAACCACATATATTTTTGAATGGCAAATGACCATGAAATTAGTTTCCTTATAAACTACATTGAAAACACTTTTTTTTTTTTAAATTTCAAGAAGATCCTTAGGGCATTGTTTTTTCTCTAGCTTCAATACTCAGTTTACTCTCCATTAGTTTTACGGTCAACTAGATGGAGTCCATCTGCTATATACATTTTTATCAATACTCTGTATTTATGTCAAGTTGTGAACTGTCAAGATTTTGACGAATGACAGCTGCTGGACACCAAACAGAGTTCATTTAATTTCAGAGAAATATTTCTCACTGCTGGAGGCTTATGACTCTGAAAATGCAGACAGACTGGTCTGATTAGAAGGCAGCAGTGGGACAATGGGCTGCTAACACAATACAGCAACCAGGCTTGGAAGAAATATTGAGTCTCCAGCATTAAGCCTCTAGTATTTCAATCTAAATAGGACTGGTTCATCCGCAGAATATGCAGTTTTATTATCCATGACTCTGAAACTGCACTTCAGAGAACAGCAGAATCTGAAGATTATATATACCTACAAGATCTGAGAATTGGTTCTTGCTACGCCTGCCCAGCTGAAAGCATGGGCCAAAGTTGCACTCCTCTTCAGAGGTATAATCCAAACTGTCAGACCTCTAAAAGCAGGTTCTTACCCATACTAGTTTTCAGTTTAAATATTTATCTTATTACCAGCTATAAGATCACTGTCTTTACATACTAAAAAAAAAAATAATTACTTTTTCAGCCTCATGAAAGTACTGTAGTGCATCAAAATCATGGACAGTTGAGTTGCCTGCCCTCCTGTTTATTTCCAGAATGATGGAAAAATGCAGTGACAATTTTAAAGCTCTGAATAGCATCCTATAGGCTTTGCTCAGCAGCAGCCCCTTACCTCTGGAATTCAGTTTCCATGAATGCTTGCATGAAAGAAACTTTAGAGAGCTTCAGGACGTGTCACATGATGCTCAGCCAATTTAACTTGACTGTTCTTTTTTGTTCTACTCAACTTTGTTTATTGTTCTAGTTTAGTTTGGTTCTTTTTTCTTTTTTTTTTGGTTTCTTGGGGGTAAGCCCTTACAGCAACAAGCGCTCTAATGTATAAAAGGGAACAGAAGGAGGTAGACTGACTTCCAGAAGCAGTATGTGCAATCCAGACAAAACTGAGTTTATGGGCAATGACATAAAAACCTATAGGGAGACATACCCAAAGAAACGACCATAATAAAGCACATCATTGGGTTAAATCATACAATTTGCAATGTCATGCTGATCATAGCAGTGAAGTAAACGTGAAATTTATATCTGCAAAAGATCACTGAGTTGATCCATTTTACGGAACTTAAAATAGACTAGATAATTGTACTACTGCTAAGAACCAAGTTCTGCAATATCCTGAAGAAGCAAATTTTATTTTTCAGATAATACAGGATATTTTTACAGGATGACTGAAAGACAAAAGAAATTCCTCTATCTAGCCCTCCCTCACGTTCAGATTTCACAAAAGAGCATGCATGGCACATTGGTAATTGCTTAAGACAGGACAGCAGATTTGACTGACAAGGAATCTTACCCCAACAACAAATTCTAAATCCAAAATAGTCTTTAAGACATGATAAAATTAAAATATAAACTAATTAACATACAAAATAATGAGGAGAGCACCTTAAGTCATACCTCTAGCTGGAAAGCTTAATTGCTGTAGGGTGGCTGCACTTACACAGTAGCCGACCTGTGACTTCTCTGAAATGTCTCCCAGACAGGAATTCCAGTCTTCCACATTATAAACTGGGCAGTCTTGAAGGTTAGTGACAAGGTCTCCCACAAAAAGACCTCTTGGCCCATTGGCAGGAGAATCCTGAGAAGAACAGTAAGGTCAGTCATATTATCATAGTTAAAACCACAAGGATTAGTTTACAAGTCTACTGAATACTATGAAATCTTTTGGTTAAGACACTAAAAAATGGTGGGGAAGGGGAGGGAAAGGGAAGTCTCCAAGTGTCCTGGAGACATCTTCAAATTTGGGTAATTATTTTCATATAGGTCAAAATGGTAAGAAAACCCACAACATACTAAGTTCAAGTAACTTAACACCCTGAACTTTTCAAGAAAGCAGGTGTACCTACACTTTCAAAGGTAATAAAGCATTATAAATGCCACTCTCTCCTGAGTTTTATCAACTGACTTTTAGATCAAGAAAGATTGGATCCTTTCAGCTCTGCGGTTCAACTGTGCTGTATTTGATTAAGTCAGAAAACAAACCATTCCTTTCCAGAATCCCAGAAGTCTATCTTTACTTTGCTTCCAGCTGACCAAACAAAGAAATCAACTCAAAATAATCTGTAACATTAAAAACAGATAGCAGTAACTGGAGTGATAATGCAGTTTCCAGTAGATTTGCTTTGTGCCAATACTGAAAACCAGTTAAAACCTCCTAGAAATAAACTTGCAAACTCATCTCAAATGTCTCAACAGCTTTATAGTATGTTAATTAGTCCATCATTTTTCACACCATGTTCTAAGATACATGAGACTGAAAGGAAAACTTTAAGCAACAAGTTCAGTATACTAGATTCTAAAAAGGGCTGTGCTGACCAAATCTGATTGTGATAAGATACAGGTACATTTCAGGTAAAAAGCATCTAATATGGAAAAAGCAAATATCCTTCTTACCTCTGCAACCTCAGTGACAAGTGCCCCAACACCCGTGTAATAGAAAGGGAAAAGAATGGCTGGCAGAAGAAACAGCACCATGAAACCAGCAACACCAAGAACAAAATTATGCCACACCCCTAAAAAGAAGGCAAAAAAAAGTTTTTAAATAAACACTAATAGCAAAAACTGGTTTTTAAGTGATCCTACATCTGCCTTCTAATTAACTTTCCTGAAATTATGACTGTAAGAATAAATGAAAAGTTAATTTGTAAATATAAGCATAAAAGGAGAGTACATAGATTACAAACTTTAGTTTCTATGATGCCACTCTGTAAGGGAATTTTAGAGAAACCTCTAAGCCCCTGAGAATTATCAGAAAAGAACTATCAAAAGAGGAAGGCCATTTTTAAGGTGTCATTCTACCAGATTAAGATTTCATGTACCATTACTTTTCTAAGTATGAGAGGGCAGTGTACCCAGAAGAAAAACTGGGCTTCTGAATCAATTATTAAAATACAGTTTCTATTTACGGAGTGGTCTTCAATCATGAATATTTAAAAAAAAGTGGAATGAAATTTATTAGGTGTTATCTTCTACCATGATAAACTGTTGAATTTCAGAATCTCAAAAAATGGGCTTATTTTTGAATAAATACTGTTTGTCCTAGAGAGCAAGATGTTTGAGGTTTACCTGCAATTCAGTATTTGTGACGGCAATCTACATTATTTCAATTTAAATTATTACATGTATATGTGCCAAATGAATTTAGAAAATTATTTGAAAACGAGGCTTCTTCTACAAAAAAATACAAACATAAAATCCCATCAAGAAACTAAACTGTACAATCAGTATTTCCTGACACGTTTTGGGGAATGTATTTGCAATTGCCATCTTTTTAGTATGTGGTTCTCCATAAGAAGCAATAAGCCACTATCATAAGACACAGCTGGTGTTCATCATCAAAGCTTTATGGCTTTCCACATTCAGCACTACACAAATTTTCTCATTTAGTGTGTGTTCTCAGACAAACAATTTTGTATGAACAATGCAGGAAAACTTTTCAGTGTTGAAGAGGCTTTATTTCCTTCTTACAGTGCTTCATCTTGTTATGAGGAGTTTGAGTCAATTCTGTACTTACAGTGCAGTTACAGTGCAGGAATTCAATTAAATATATTTAAAAATAGATTTAAACTATCTCTCTTGTAGTGCATATGACACAGAAATCATAGCATATAGCAGATCTATCTCCCCTGTCTATCTCACCTCACCTTCTTTTACACTTCTAATGCTGCAGAAATGAGAGACATTTTTGGAGTTCTTGAAGTAAGGGTTTGTTGCCATTTCCATTGGTAGGTGCTTCTTAAAGTAATTTCTCTCTATAGTTTTAATTGTATCTTATGGAAAGGCACTCAGATAGAGGAAATGTTTTTGTAACCAGTTGTCCTTATCTCACATACACACATTTATTTGCAACAAATCCAGAAGCAGTAAGCAAGTATTTTAACTTTATTGTTTTAACCTTTTTATCATAAAAATACTTTTTCAGCTTAATAGCTTAACAAAAGATAAAAATGTAAAATGGAAACAAAATTCACTCCAACAGTGTGGCTGCTACACAGAGTAAAGTGAAAAAACCCCCAACCCTTAAAATAATAATAATAAAAAAGAGGTGATGGAACTGCAAGAGAGTGACAAGGAATACTTTCAGGCAGCTAGGAAACAGGGGCCTTGCTACCAAAACTGACTACATTTGCTGTGTGGAATACAGCAAAAAGTCTAAAATAGAAAGGTTTCAAACTCATCCTAGGTGATCCACAGAAAAATAAACATGCTCCAAATGAGAATACCTGTAGAGGCACACTGTTCAGTCTACCTTCGACTTCATCTTACTAAAACAGTCTCATCCTTGGACACCTAATTTTTTACATTTAAAAAGGGACACTTTACATAAACCAAAACACCTTAAAATAATTTATTAACTGTTAATTAATTAAAAAAAGAAAACAAAGACCACTTAACTCCTGTTAAAGACAAGGTGAAATGTATTAAAAATTATCTCAGAAAGTAACACAAATATTTAAACTAATTACAAGAACATGTTGCACAGAATCACTTTTCATCTATCTAGTAAGCATGCCATCATGCTATAAATATCACAAGTGTTACAAGAACACTCATTTCCTATTCTTGAACATATGATGCCATCTGCTGTACAAAAAATATATTTTTTAATCTCCAGACTATAGCTGGTCTACAAAATGAATATTTGGTATTGGCCTCTAGTCTAGAGGCCTTTAGCTCTCTTACTTAGCTGCTATACAAAAATCTGAGAGCATGTCTCTCTAAATTCAAATTTCTGAACAGCAGGTATAGGTTCATTCAACTGTTCTGACAAATAAAAGAAATTGGTTGTTTACTGAATATTGCATTTTATTATTATCAAACGCCCTAGTTCTGAAACATATTGTTATGAATAAGGGGTGGTGATTGGCTCATGCAAATGATGAAGAGTTGTTGAGTGTGGTAGGGAGAAGTTTTGTTGGGGTTTACGGCTCTTTTGACATATTCTTTTGTTGTTCCACTATAGTTTTGAACCCTTTTTGGTTCTCCCTTCAATACTCCCCTCCCCTTTTGTGGTCACTGCCTGGCAGCTCTGGCTGACAGGGCTGTAAAAACACATGAGGGAGGGAGCGTATTTGCCCCTTGTAAGAAGCAGCAGGGAGTGGGGACACTTGTTGCTGGGAGGCCTGGCAAGGTACCATCGCACCACCAATCAGGATATGAGAAGGGCTCCACCAATGAAAGGCATGGAAGGACTGATTGACAGGCCTTGGGAGGAGCCAAGTATCCATATATGGACAAAGCCATGGACTGTGGGAGGGGCCAGAAGACCATATAAGGACTTTTCATGAATATTAATGAGGCTGATACAATCTCAGGGTATAAAAGGTGAAGATACCATTCAGTGCACTGAGCCTCTCGTGGACAGGAGGAGTTCCATCAAGCTCCCAGCACTGTTCCCCCCTTTGCTTTGTAATTTTTAATGGGTTCAAATTAAAGTTTATTTACTCATTCCCGCCCAGGTTTTGAGCTGTTTATAACAATATCTGTCTTAAACTGTAAAAAAAAACATTTATTTGTTACACCTAGTTGAAAGCAAGCCACGCATGCTGACCAGTCTCACAACATGTTTGCTCCTGCCTTGTATTCCTCTATTTCAGGTTTCCTGAGAAACATGAAAAATTATTACAGGTGTTTGTTTGTCATCAAAACATGCAAACAATTATTTTCTATTACATCTTAGAATTCTATATTTCTAGACAGTGTCTCAGGAATCTCTGAAAGGAAAACATTTTGAGATTCAGTATGCCTTTTCTTTCAGCTCTGTTCCCAGTAGATGGAAATGGAAACAGATCAATTTGAGAAACAGGGCTTCATAAAAGTTAGCCTATTGTAGTGAATGATTTTTGTTGATCTGGGTATTTGGAATACAGATATATTTACTTGCCTAACATTTGTAATTATTTACTTGATTTATGAAAGCTTGAAAACATGCTTGCTAAAGGCTTCTGTATGTCCACCCTCTAGATGATGTTTTAGATACAATATTCAAAAAACGTTAATAACTAAACATTACAACAGGCTGGCTGCTAGCCTGCAACAGAAAAACACCAGTATCAAGGACTGATAACTTTTCTATCTCTATTTCAGTTCTTCGGGAGCCACCTTTGTCTCTAAAAATAATAATACAAGTGGTTCAGGCAGAACGACATAGTCTCAGTATGACTTTTCACAGCAACCAGGCTTTACTTCCCAGTGGCTAGATACTTCAAAAAACATCAACTCAAAACCATTTGGAGGTTATGTGGAGCCATAAGCTTCGATTCTCTTTGGATGTTTGTGTTTTAACCTTTATTTCCTCCTATGGCAACATCAAAACACAGTGACCTGTGTAATAACACAACTCATAGGTCAGTGAAAATCACTCACAATACTATTGAAAAATAGATTGCTCCTATTGCAGAAGCGGTAGTGAATTGTACAAGGATGTTGACCTGTGACAGGAAGTCCTGTTCTCATAGTACCATTCCGGCTGGGTACTTCACAGCATGTGTGCTCCAAGGTTCTGCTGCTTAGGCCATACAATGCGCAGAAACATTCCAAACAACATACAAACAAAAAAGACAGAGGAACTTCTGCACCTGGTGCAAGAGCTCTCTCTAATAACAGCAAGATCAGAAACCATGGTTTCTCCCCAACCACACAACTGGAATTTCTTATGCACAGCCATTGTGAATTGAATTTAGAATATAATAATGTTTTTCATTACAGGAAATTTACACTCATTTAAGATCTCATAAACTGACATCTCTAGCCCAGAAAGCAGCTCAATAAGGACAGTAATGATCAAATGATTTTCTGTGATGCCAACACAGGTTCAGAACAAAAGGATCCCCATTAGGTAAAGAGAAGCTTTGGTACATATTCATTCTAAACCTTAAATATGCAATCAAAGATTCACAAATGATGCCTTAGAATAAGTAATGGTGCTAAGCAAAGATTTAATAAAAAAACCACAAACTATTACCTGCACAAAATATCCTTAACTGCTGGACAGGAGATATCAGCTGCAAGTGAGTTGTGAAAAGGTCAACAAATGCTCCAGGATAGACAATGAAGATAAAAATCCCAAATCCATTAAATCGTACTTGTTCTCTTAAAAAGAAGAAAAGAAAAGTGAAGCAGTGTAACTGCAAACAAACAAAAGAAAACCTGAGAGATTCCTCACAGCACACATTTTTTGACAACAAGAATGACTACAATTTTAGTTATAAAACTAATTTATTTTTATACTATCAGTAATTGAAAGATAATTAAACTAAAGGATGTTTTCTGCAGTAGTTGTCTCTTCTAAGCAGTAGATATTTTTAAGTTTGGTAAAAACATAAAGGGTAAGTTCAACTTTTTTTCTGTCTCTTGGTAACAGTAACACATAAAATACTTTTTAAAAACCTACCTAACTTTCAAGTTAAGATATATTTCAACATTTGGTGTAATTGTTCTTTTAAGTAAAAAAAATGGCAGTCAGTAGGAAGCAGTTTCAAACTCATCTATGTAAAAATATTTGCAAGAAGCACTTTCCTCTTAAAAGTTTCAGAATTTTTAATTCCTCCATTTCTCCTAAATGGAACTTAGAGTATGTTGTGAACTAACAAAAATGAGGGAAATGTCATCTGAAAAAATGAAAACAAGTCAAGAGGTTAAAAGGACAAATGCTAATGCCCTTCCAAACCTTAACACTCTATGATTTTATTTAAATTTATTAGTAGCTGACACTATTATACAGATTGTATTTTTTTCCAAGGGTTTTGCAATTACTTTTAAATGGAATTTTTTGGAACAAATACATTAAGGTTTTTTGAAGCTAGAAATTGCATAAGGGACTTAAGAGAGTCATGGCAAAATCATGTTCCAAGACAAATCAGGCACAGATCAGCTAATCCTGTATCTTTATTGAGACAATATACTGGGTCTAACATTTTACTTATTTACATTTATCTATTTAATGTGTATGTAAACCAAAAGAAGACAAAGAATTATATAAAATTATTCAGAATCAAGTCACACACAAATACTGTGGAGTTAACTCATCTCATGCTAACAGTTAATAATAGGCAGTTTAATGACTATTCAGGATTTCACAGCTTGGGTAGAAGATACACAGGGAGGAAGAAAAAGACTTGGTACAAGCCTTGAGTAAGCTGAGGCTCAAATATTTAAGCTCTTACAGTTCACAGCTAATGCTTTCTAGAACTGAAGTTGGCAAAAGTCTATTAGATTTCAGGAAGGCTAAGTGACTTGTCAGAATAATAAAATTTGCCCACAGCACAGCTTTTTAGTGAAGTTGAAACCCTGACAATTTACAGTAATAGCAGCATAGACCCAACCCATGCTAGAAGGAAAATAAAAAAGTCAAGCAAAAAACAGCAGCAGCAATGTTGCCTGCGAAAGTACATTGGACCAACTAATTTCTCCTCTGGAAATAGGTGGAAAAACAACTTTTTGAAGAAAATATAATCCAAAATTGAATATTCAAAGCCCTTGCTCTAGACCTTGAATAAAGATAACACACCATTAAGGTGCAATAATTATTCTTCCTTTCTGCTTAAATAGAGCTCTGTAGTAACTCCTAGCTTCTCTGCTGTCTGCCAGCAAAATGCAGTAGAATGAAAACTTGGTTGCTTCTTCCTGTGATGGGATAAGCAAAAGGTTCATCCTCCACAGAAAATTCTCTGTGAATATTTGAGGGAAGAAAGCTGAAAGACAAGCAGAGCATATGAAACATAGAGGAACTCAAATCACCCCTTTGAGTGAGAATCTTTGGGGTTACAAAAAACAGTACATGGGTTAAAATGCAGTCAGGACTCCCTACACTCAGGAAAATCAGAGAAACAACTTAGGGCTTTATGCTCAAAGAAGAGATGATGCTGTCCGGGAGAGATGTGGAGAACACCTGAAAATCAGTCCCAGTAATTACTGCTTAACCTTCTTATGCTAAAGTGGCATTTAACAGTAATGACTAACCTGTCAAATAATTTTTGTGAAGTAATCATCATAGTTAAGAACATTAAAAATACAATCTTTGATCAAAACTAATACATCACTGAGGCAAACAGGGGCAAATCACATTTGACCAAGTTATTGCTTCAATCTGTTCATATTTCACAAGCTATGTTTAAACAAATCAATTAAAAATCTATTTTAAAGTATCACTGTGCAATAGCACATGAGTTCTTTTCAAGTGCCACAGGTGCAGAAATGTAATTGCTGTGCAAAAAACAGGGCCACTTTAAAAAAAATTGTTTTAAACAAGATGCTGTATTTGCAAAACAGAAGTCCTTTCTCATGATCTGTATAATATACACTGTATTAAAAATCTATCCTGAATTTGCACACCCTTCCAAACTTCAAATCTAAGGAAGCCATGAATTACAGACTAAACAGACTCTGTAGATAAAGCAGTGCTAACAACATTCATGGGCAAGTAACTGCTCTGGAATATTTGGCTTTGTTGTCAGAGTAGGAGAAAAGCAAAAAAGAAATTACCGAATAGCTGCCACCCCATGGCCGACTTCATGTATCACACCGCTGATGAGGATTGCAGAGAAGAAATAGGTCAGCTGGCTGATGGGCAAATTGACACCAGGCACCTGTTGATGTGGGCATGACAACAAAACAAAACACAGGAGGAAAACAGGTACAAAGATAAATAAATCATTCTGCTCCTAAATATGCTGTTCTCACTTACTTCTTCAGACCCACAGCATAACAGGGGCTGTTCTCACGCAGCACAATCAGTTTGCACCTCTTTTACCAACTTATTCAGTGTATTTTAAAATATATTAAATATATATTCTTTTGTTGAACGTTAAATAGCTCTCCAGGCATAAAAGCCCTCTCCCTGCCCTATATATTCCCCACAGCTCTGATCAAATGTGTCCTACTCTATATTAAGCTCAAGAAGTTTATAAAAATATACACAGACTTCCATTCAAATGAAACAGGCTTGGCTGGCACTGTGAGTATTAGTTTACAATTTCCTGCAGCCAGTCATGTTGCTATGGAAAAGATCCACCTTTCAAAAGAAAATAATAAAAATTGTAAGGCACTTTAAAGAGTATGAAGATGGAAAGTTCAAAAATGAGCTGACAGATGAACAGTCAGTCTCACCCTTCTCTCCTCCTGTACAAATCACAAGATTATCCCAGTTTACAGGGTCAAAAAAAACCAAAACAAACAAAAAAAAGGTAATGTTCATCTATTCTTTAGGTTTTGGTAGTCTACACATGGCAATTTAACTTCAAAAAACCCCAACCTTGAAATAAGTATACCATTTCAATTTGCTGAAGACATAATATGCAGGCCCCTCAAATTCTTCCTTTTGCTGTGGATTCCCACCACTCCCAGGTTCTTCACTGTGCTCCTCACGAGACATCAACTGCTTCCAGACAGGCTTCAAAGCAGTCACTAGTCAAAGCATGAGGAACCATCCCCTCCTTCCTCCTGATGGACCTTCATTCTGCTTGGTCCCATCCCTCTCAGCTGCTAGGCTGCAGTGGGATGATAAGGCCACTTCTGCTGCTTGCTCTGGGGCATTTCTCTTGTCAGAACTACAGCTTTTTCTACTCAAGGCAGGCTGCACTCCAGTATGCTCACTAACAACTGATGTGAACACAACCTGAATTGCAATCCAGACTCACAAAGGAGATGATGTGGGCAAAAACTCCCGGCCTGTCTACAGAACTCTATAAAAACCAGCATCATGGAAAATAAAAGGCTGCACATCCAACTAGGTAGGTTGGATTCTACCTTTGTTCAGTCCTGCACATTCTTCACTTATATACATTTACCTACCCATGCAGCAGAACTCTGCAAGAGGTTGTTGAGACAATCTAGCTAAAGTAAATCCTTCAAAAGGACTCATTAATGTTAATCACCTCACAAATTCTGTCCAGAGTGTGATGGTGACCAAGGAATTTACCTTAACAGGCTCAGCTGTGGTACATCACAGTATGAAAGACAGCCACACTGCATTTCTTAAACATCATTGCTTGCATTACAGCATCAGCTGGTGGCACTAATGCATCACTTCAGTGGTGTTGCCTCTGCAGTGGGAGGACAGATGGCAACAGCAAGAGTTGCCATCTCGATTCCACCATGACTACAGCCTGCTAGAACACAGCACCAGATGCTTTCAGACTTTACGTCAAAGAAGCTATTTTAGGATTCACCTAAAACAGAAGCTACCCCTCATGAAGGGTTCTGAAACCAATAGCAGTATTTTGTTAAAAAGCATACTGTCTTGTACTTTATGGCCTTCTGGAAATGCCTTTAGTAAAAGAAGTAACTAATTGCTTGTAACTAATCTGCCTCTTTCCTACCTTTGTCAGTACGCAACCAACACAAGAGGGAGCAGCTGAAGAGAAACAGCCCAGTTACCTATAGACAGGAATTCTGAATCAAGTACATGACTGAATAAAAGAGGGAGCATACAAAAATCTTCATAAATATAAGCAGAACTGTTTCTCCCTCTCTCCACACCCAGAGGTTAAAGGCTAAACAGCTTTATGCCACAGGCTAAAATTAAGTTTACAAAGAAAAAGTGGGGTTTTGTTGAATTTTTTTAAACTAATTCGTTTTCTTCCAGGCAGTCAAATACAAGTAAATCATATAAATGAGAAGGTCCTCCTAAGTCATTCTTCACCTCTTTGCAACCACATAAGTCTCTTTTTGGTGTCAATTTACAATAGCACATCCCCCTTAAAGAGAATACTGAAACTTGCTAAAGGCAGAATTATACAACAGTGACCATTCAGAAATGAAAGAATGAGGGTAAGAAAGGAAGAGAACCACAACTCAACTTAGGAGAAGTAATCTCATCCTCACACATGACATTACTTTATCCCTATCTATTAAATTGTTTTCAGTGCCAATCAATCCTTGGTTTGAATGCAGTGATATTGCCAGTAGGAGGAAACAAGTTCACATTGAAATTGTGAACATTATCCTACTTTTCTACTTTTGCTGTTCCAGTTCACACCAGATTAATTTCAAAGGCTCATCTTTACTTTGGTTGTGTCTCTGTTATTTTCTCCAAAGAGCAATATATTATCAATGACCACTTTACTCTGGTGTCAGAAAAGTGGATGGATCCATACAATGACCTCAGAAAATGAAGATGTAACCTCACTCCAGAAAGGTTAGGAGAGATCCTGTTGGAATGTGAATTACAAAATTTTCTGTCTCACGTTCAGCTAATGCCCTCCAGGATGCACATCCTGCCCACTCCTGTCTGCTCCTGGAGATAATTCAGGAGCAGGCTCTGGACAGGGGACAGCAGTGGCAGTGACAGTGGTTCTCCCTCAGGTATCACTGCCTGCTTTTTCCAACACATCCTGCACTCTGTATACTCACTCTGCTTGTGGGAAACAGACCCAGCTATCCAAAGGCACTGAGTTTATGGCATATGCTAAATCAGGCTTCCTGCACTCGTGCCATTTTGTCATAGCTGCATGCAGTCACTTTAGTGCTTACGGGAAGGCCTATTGTGTCTGCACACAATTCTCAACATCTGTTCACTTGAATAGCTGAGTACTTAAATTGAGTAACATGGCTGGGCACCTCTGCTCTAAGCCACGTATCAGAAGGCAGAGCAATCCCATAGGACTTTCTGAATTTCTGGAAAATGATCATACATTTTGGTCAGATTGCACTCTTGGTATAAAAAAGGTGACTAGGAATCCTTCCAGGTTAAAACCGTTGCAAGACAATATGAGTTCTTCCATTACTGCCTTGTGAAAAGATTAAAAAGACAGTATTTGCAACCTCTCTTATCCTGTGAAATACATTCCATACTAAAGCCATACAGTATATTGTCCAGCACCAGAAATCCATAAAACAATTGAATATATCATTGGACTTTAAATAGATACTGCCAGAAACAGCACTTGTAATTTCACATAGTAAATTAAGTCCTAAGTCCTTGAAGAATCAAAAAATACCTCCTCACTAATGATTCTTTGCTTCTACTATCACACAAAATTTTTTGCCTGTCTTTCCTTTTCCACTACTGGTTTTGTATTGTATTAAAAGAAACAGAACTTGTGTCTTCTTGTCAATTATATATGAGGTCTGCAAACTTTAAGGTCACCAGAGCCTCTACACTGCATAGCTCACAGGAAACAAGTTCTTAACTCAGTTTTATATTCTTAATACTATAATTTTATTCTTAGTACTATAATTTAGGGCTTTTCAAAATGACTATCCAATTCCCACTCCTGACAATTTTTAATATAAACTCTTCCACATGTTTGCCTTAATTGCCCTTTTACTACACCCACTCTCCCATCTTTAAGGCTGGTAAAAAACCAGTAGATTTTCATGTAGATGAACATCAGGAGTTGCGTTATTCTTGCATGGGAGTATTTAAGCATCCCACACCCCATTAAGAAGCTGCTTTAGATCTGTACACAGCTCTCAAAGACCTGAGGGGGGAGCACTCACCACAACTTGCAGCATTCGGTCATTCTGGGCTTGGGGAGCCTCTGTAAGCATCTGGGTCAGTGTTTGCAGCAGGGTCTTTCCCAGCAGAATAACAGAGCCAAACATGGCAACTATTCCAAACACCATTCCTACACTGAACCTGCACAGAGAAGCAAATAGTTCAACAATGCACAGCCACAAGAGAAAAAGGGAATCATCTCTGGCTATATAAATCTCTGCTTTATAGCACAAGCTATTACAAAAAGCACAGGGCAAAACTTACCTGATGCTACCACAATTCATCAACAATCCAGTACAAAAATGCTAAAGGAAACTAGTAACAATAATATACCATAATAACACTAATAACATATATTCTCCTTGTTTAATACATGTTTTACATCCAAACCATATCCTGATCAAATTTCAAATACTTTTATTCAGTTACCCAATACGTGTAACCTGCCTGTAGCTATGAATATATAAATTTATATGAATATAGAACTAATATGTATAGTAAATAATAAATAACAATGTATAATTGGCCACGTTGCACCACAGCATCACATATTTAGAGACCTGGATCAAATGATGGGGCAGCTTATGTACTTATATATATAAGCTTCTTCAGTACATTTTGCATCTTTCTCACAAACAGTAAAATGGGCTAAAGAACAATAAATGAGACTGAATCTTTTTAAAAGAACAACTACAAGACCACATTAACACCAATTTCTTAAGCTATAGTGTTCTTCTCACCAATTTTTCATTAAAATCAGTGTTGAAAAAAATTTCAATTCATGTCACTCCACCTAGTGACGAATTTTTATTCAGCATTAATATATTATCATTATTTTACACTGTCCTATAGTTGAAGGATGTGATAACTTTTTTTTCTAACTAAAACACCTCAGTGCCTACCAGTCCTTCTTCCTCTCACAACAGCGTAACTGTTCTCTTAACAGCCTTAATGGAGCTCACTGGGAATTAGTAGATTTATTTTAAAGAACATGGACTTGTAATGTTAATTAAAGAGACTAGTAGAAACATAATACTGTAATAAATTATAGACATTAAAAATTGTAATTGATATAGAGCTATTTCAGAATGATTATTACAAAATCATTACATACTAGAGAAACCAATACGAAGCAGACCTCTCTTTTATTACAATCTCACTGAGGGTAGTAATACAGGAAGTGGAAAGAAATTCAAACCTTACTCATTTTATATTTTCAGAGCAGATACAAAGTAATGCTAGGAAGGCAACTGAACAAGAGTTTTCTAAACCAGTCCAGGAGCACCCATACTAAACCACCCTACTTATCTACCCATTCTCAGCACTGTGCAGCCTTTGCATGGAAAGATGCAGGCAGATAAAAGACAGAAAGTAAGCAAGGTGCTTCTGAGCAGGTATCATTGCTGAGTGTCTGGGCAATGATTAACTACAGGGTCACAGCTGTCTCTGAATACTTTGTAAACTCTAGTGATTAGGAGAGCTAAGTCTACAGCACTGGGAATGATCTAGGATTCGAGCAGCTGTTTTCAGGCCTTCTTCTGTGTGCAGTATTGCACATAACAGCTGTGCTCTTCAGAACTGTGCATAGTCCACACCACAAGTAAAAATAGTTTAAGGATTTCTAGTTTTATAGAATCTCAATATGCAACCTGTAATACATTTATGTATTTTTTAGCAGAGGATAAATACTTATACTGGCACAGTACAATTAGAGCAATCACTCTGACTGGTTTTATCATTAACCTATTAAAATAACCATGTCTACCCACTGCCCTTCTAATGTTGAAAGGCACCTATGTGGTTCAGTTGTTGGCTCTGTATCTGACAGAAGAAAACAGACACTGAATTTATACCACAAGTAGAGCAATTTGGGTTTCCATCTCCCCCAGCTGTAGAACTGGCGGTTGAAGAGAGCTGTTTGCCAGCGCAGGTGGAAGGGAGAGACGCTCAGGCCGTACGTCAGCAGCCAGTCCTCGTACGACGCCTTCAGAGAGTTGGAGGACTGTAAAACAGTAGAAAAACAGTTTGACCAAAAGACTCTAGGAAGATTTTGTAATGTGACCAAGAAGTAAATGTGATCTGTTTATATGAAGACAGAGGTATAATTTCAAGTAGATGTCCTACACGTTATTCACATTGTGACACACGGGTAGGTGTGATATGTAATACGAAAAAGTTATGCCACTGTTTTTATGTCATTTCCAACAACTGTAGGTTTGTGAGCGAGATTGGGTATCCAGACTTATCTGACAAACCAAGTCTTGCATCATCTTTCCTAGTGTTAAATCACTTTCAGTAGTTCTACTTTCTAGTTAGAAGGCTACAGACTGTTGATGGTATTCTTTCAACATGCAATTATATTCAGTAAATATTTAAAAATGACAATAATGAAAAATGCTTCTTTTGTCTCCAGCTGAAAAAAACTTTCTAATACAGACAAGATATGGCTCAGTATTGCAGATATCTGTTAGTAAGGATAAAAATGAGGTCTATTTTTCAAACACAAATACTATGCCTAAAGAGGGTCTGGAATATCTGATCAGGCTAACAATTTAAAATTATCAACTTGTATTGCAATAGCAGTTTCACTATGGTAACTTCCCAGCATTTCAAGATACTTCTAGTAGTTTCAAAGATTTCTCTTGATGAGAAATGTGACCTATAAACGTGACCTATGAATACTTCTCGGCAGCATTATCTTGAATTATAGACCAATAGACATGGGTTTTGCAGCTGCTAACTTTACTTCATGGCGCCTGCATTCTCA
This sequence comes from Illadopsis cleaveri, assembly GCA_013399915.1. Classification (NCBI taxonomy): domain Eukaryota; kingdom Metazoa; phylum Chordata; class Aves; order Passeriformes; family Timaliidae; genus Illadopsis; species Illadopsis cleaveri. Next base: position 840,929 of record VXBB01023743.1, read on the forward strand.
ATAGGCTTTAGTCACCTTCTTCATGGAAGATGGTGTCAGAATCCCAGATGAAGGAATGCTTTCCTTGGAGGTGAAGGAGGAACTCAGAGGTCAGGAAAAGCACAGATGAGCCTTGAGCCTTCTGACATTGGGCAGTTCCCAAGGCAGGAGTGTCTCTGACACAATCCAGACAAGTCTTTGGAGCTGTCTGAACTGGAGCATTATTCCCAAGGTTCCCCACAAGCAGCAGCACCTACTGAAGATATCCAGAATGTGTAGTTCACAACAGGCTCCCTTCTCCTCCCCCACTAGGAACTTCACAAGTTTCTGGCTGTTGTCTGTGGTCCTTTGAACAAATTTAGAACTTGCCAATTCCTTGCGCTCCTCTTGCCCTGCACCACAGTGGTGGTGCAAGGGTTGAGGATCTCATACCGCACAATTCTATTAACAGCTTTTCTCATTTTGTCAAATCAATTCAAACTTGAACACTAGAAGTTTATTCCAAATAACAAATTTCCTCGTTTACTCAAGTCATTGTTCATGTATCACCCATTACACCATTTATCCTTTCTGCCTATGTATTTCTGTGTCATTTCCTTCTTCTTCACCCCACTGATTGCAGCCACATTTTTGTTACATCAGCTGAGGGTACCTACAGTAATTTTCACTGTAATGCACTCCCATCAACACTCCCTGTGGCACCATTAAGTTTAGTGTCCACAATCATATCAGCTGTTGCTAATTTTAACAGACAAGATCACAAAGGTGATTAGACTTGTACACCAATGATACATAAGCCAAGGAAACAAAGAAAAATACCTCCTCACATAATCTACCAGATAATTAAGAACAAAACACATACATCATTAAGTACCTCTAATATGAGAAAGGGTCTTTTGTGAATTAACAAATCCTATCCTATTCATTCACGGAGTCAAAAAACCTCCAAACCACCCAAATAAAGTTAATCAGATACATTGATTTGACACTTGCAAATGTGTTCCTTTTATCACATGCAAATCCCACTTTTTTCCCTACAAATGCCACAAATTCATCCCTTCAAATTAATTCCAACAACATCACGGCCCCACTGTCCTAGCAAGGCATAAATAAGTGTGAAGCTTTCCATGAGAAATACGGAATAACTGACCATACAGCTGTCAAATGTGGAAAAGAAAGGTAGCAAAAATTTTTCCTTTTGTACTTTCCTCACAAGTTGTGTAAACGTTATTCATGACCGCTGACTGCAAATGTTATTTATGATAAATGACTGCAAACTTTTGCAAAATATATTAAAAAGCTCTTTGCAAAGTTTAGCTCCTTCTGTCCTGATCCCAGTGGGATCACCACATTTTACACACATTTTACCTCATGCCCTGGTGTGCTCCATTTCAAGCTGCTTTCACACAGGCCTTGGCTCTGCTTCTTTGAGATCTAAAGGATTTTTGTTAAATTAGTTTTACTATAAAAGCAGTACCTATTTATTTATGCAAGCCTTTAAAATGCCAGACATCTGCTAAATACTCCAGGAGCTCCATAGGTATCTGCCAGCAAGCAGGAGTCTTTAATAACATTTTTCTTTGCTGGCAAAATCTGTTCAAGAGCTCTGAATCATTTCAGCTTCCTGACCTGAGAGCCAACCTTGACTGAATGTGTCTAATGCATCTTTTACTTCACAGAGAAGGAGGGACAACCTCCTACCCTTCACTCATTCCTGATCCTCTGGGCAGAATGAAATATGATGACCTAGGATGCTGGGGAGAAGGAATTTAGGGGTCTGAGTTATTCTCTCTTACGGAATCCAAGCTTCAATGAAAACGTTGGTGGCAGTGGTACAATGAGCAGCAACAAGAGGGACTTAACATTCAAAATCCCTTAAACAGTTGGCATAGCTTTAGTTTCCTGACACAAATGTATCTTTTAATTCTAGCAGTATTACAGTACATGGATTTATCTGGGCACAAATACATTTATACACAGTAATACTTTCTATACTGTAGTCTTAAGAGTCAGACTGCCAAAACAAAATACTTAAAATCTGAACAAAACCACTGAGGGAACAAACTGATCAAAAAACATTGCACATTGAACAGGTTCACAGAATAAACATTAACTACAAGTTACAGCACACATCCTTCTCTCGTCAAAAATATCACACAGGATCACACATGGAAAAGTGCTCCCACATTATTTTTCACTCATGCTCTGTACATCCTCTTGGTGTAATTACACTATAAGTGATTTGAGATTTAAACAGTACAATTAATTAAACAGTACAGTTTTGCTGTGGTTGCTAGCAGCCTTGGGTTGTGACTGTGGGGGAAATTTAGAGTACTAGCAGAAAAAAAAATGCAACCCGAGCTTCCTGATTATATAAATCTGATTATTTAATCCAAATTCTATTTCAACTCTGGTACTCACAGTGAAACCTATGACTGAGATGTACAACATGAGATCGACCAGTAAGCTCACTGAAACTCAACAGCTCCTACAATTAACAATTAACCTAACAATTAACAACCTTGGTCAACTTTTAGTTAAAAGATCAGAATTAAAATTTAACTCCTGCACTCTCATGCTTGCTATAGAATTCTAGGCATTCCCCCTTCTTTTTCAGCATAAATCAGGCATTAAGTAGGCTCCAATGTAGGGCTGTGTTTTTTTTCCTCCCTTGCTGCTGCAAGAAATACAGTGGCTCTCCTTATTTACAAAAGAGAATGATTTTATAGTCTAATGCAGAAAGAGATCTTCAGAGATGCAAATGGTCTCCGCATCATGGCACAACAGGTCTGGTCCCTGAGCTCCGCTCTTGCTTCACAGCCCAAAAGTCTTCACCAGACACAAAGGTGCTGCCAAAAGAGCAGCAGCCTCCTGGCTGACCTTCCTGGTGTGTCTCACTGCAGCCAGAGCACGTTCTTCTGGTACCTGGCCAATCTTCTCATGTGTTTCAAAACAATGCCAGTTTTTGTGGGGTTTGGTGGTTTTTTTGTGTGTGTTTTTGTTTGTTTGTTTGCTTTTTAATATTTAACATACACTTGATGAAAGAAAATTTGAGAAGTCTTCAGGTAAATGACTGTATTTGTTATTGTCATTATGTACAGACTAATATTTTGCAATTATCAGCTTTCATCATTAACAGAGCTACATTTGCTCTTGAGTTCGCTGTAGGGGGAGACACTTTTCCAAGTTTTCTAAGCACCTGAATTTTCTTGTATTACTTCCTATATTTTACAGTGACAAAATGCACATTTTGTGCTTTCATATCACTAAGCCTTATCTGCCTTGGCAGAAACAGATGCAACTTCTGGACTGTAAAATTAAGAATTACAGATCAAATGTTTCATTTTGTTTTCCCTCATATTTAACCAGCACACAGCCTACTTTGCATGCACTCTTTGCAATTTCGGTCATGTCTTAGAAATCAAACCTCTGAATCTTTCAAAAAAAAAAAAGCCCAAAACACCACCACACCACTTAATGAAACTTGAGCAATGCACAGACACATCTCGGATACAACAAATGATGTCATCGTGTATTTTCTTTTAAACCTTTCCCCCTGTATCAGGAGGAAAAGGATGAGTCTCCTAACACTCTCCGAGGATCAGTTTATTTCTTTTAAAAAGCATCCATATCGAGTTCTGCCTCAACTTAATGTTTTTCCAGCAAAACTAAAGACATTCAAAATGAATAAATATGCATTACTTTTTATATTTTTTTGGAAAATAACATTATAAGGCACATACTCTACACCGCAAACTTACGTTTCTTTTAGGTTTTGTTAATATAATAATTATAAACTCCGGATACCACATTAGAACGCCAGGGAACGCTTAAGCGGTATATTAAAAGCTGTTTTCCCTGACTTTTCGCGGCTTCGGTCCTTCGGCACAGACCGGAGCCCGCGCACTCTCCCGGGAGGCGCGGAGCG
>VXBB01023743.1:847856-862651 GCA_013399915.1 Illadopsis cleaveri
TAATGTCAATTTTCCTACCGTGGGTAGCTGCCGCGAAAGCATTAGGCGAGCTTTCCCACATGGAGTGCTGGCTTGGAAAACAAGCCAACCTGACATCTGCAGTTTTGCAAGACCTCCTGGAAGACGAGGAAACCACCAGGAAAGCGACCCTGCAAAATAGAGCCGTGATAGATTTTCTGCTTTTGGCTCATGGGCGTGGTTGCGATGAGTTTGAAGGCCTTTGCTGTTTCAATTTATCGAACCATGGAGAGAGCATCCATGCAAGAATAAAAGCTATCCAGGGAGCAGTCCAGGAATTAAAGAAGGAGACACAGCACGAGGAATGGTCAGATAACCCCTTCAGAGGTTGGGGACTTAAAGGCTGGGCAGTGACATTTGTAAATGGACTTGTGTGGGTTTTAATCATTTTTTTGATAGTTGTTGCTGTTCTGGGTTGTGCCATCAAATGCTTGGAGAAATTCTCCAACCAAGTTTTTCTAATAAATAAAGAAGGGAGAGTTGTGGGGAACCATGCATCTAAAGAAGATATAGAACAGGCAACACGCTTGGCCCTCCCTTGGAGGTCTAACTCAAAATAGCCTAACTCTTCATTTGCATAGTTGAAATGTTATTGGTTAATATGTTGTACCCCAGTTCTGCTCTTAGATTGGTTCATTTTGGATCCTTCCCCTGATTGATCCCTGTGTTGTGCCCCAATACCTCTCCCTTATTGGTCTATTTTCAATCCCCTAATTTGGTTATTGAAGAGTTCTCTGATTGGTCCCTTTCCCCAATCCGCAAACCTATTGGCTAGCGGTGTGGGCCCTCCCCTATTCCTGAGTGTATAAGACTCCGGCACGAAGCCCTCTGGGGGTCTTCAAGTCGCTGGCGGAGAGAAATAAAGAAGAGCCTTGGAGATCATCCCGGACTCTCGCTTCTTCCTTCCCTGCCGCCTGAGATCCCCCGCGCCTGGGAAGCTGACTCTGCAGTTCTGCTTGGTCAGAGCTGCAGGGCTTCACAATTGAGCTGGAAATCACTACCCTGAGGGGCTGGTGCCACCTGCGCTGAGACTGCCTTATTCAAGGCGCTCGCCGGGAAGGTCGCTACCCTCGAAGAGGAGCTAGCCGAGGGCGGAAGAGGGTCGCGATAATTCAGATATTGCTATTGAAGACACGTTGCAAAATAAAATAAAACCAGCCTGAACAGCACTATCAAAACCCCTTATATTAGAGGGGTTTGCAGGGCTTCAGGGAAATTGTAGCCAATTGCAGTTCATCACAGGCTTAGACGTAAAATCAGCTAAGATGCTGATTTGGTCGAGGAGAGGTTGTAAATTTTGCCAGTTTGAAGACACTGCAATCAGAACATGAATTGATTGGATAAGTGTCTGAGCCTCGGGGAAAGATAATGGGGTTTTAGATATATTCTGAGTAGTCTTCATCTCTAGGTTGTTGGGCATAGAGATGAGTTAAGGGCAGGAAAGGACTGCTGGGATAAAATGTGATTCTGCAAGTGTTTATGTGCCACTGTAACTTAAAGTGAAGAGGTGCTTTCACAGAATACAGGAATGTTTCCAGAATGAGCTTCCAAGCCTACCTGAGAATTTAAAGTACAGACTAGAATGCATGAAAGAAGAAATCTGTGGGAAAAGATGAAATAGATGGTCCATTAAGCACTTCTGCAGGTTAGGAGATTGCTTCTGGAGGAAATAAAGAGATCAGAATAAAGAAGAAATCTGAGACACAAGAGGAGACATACAGAGACTGGCACACTACAAAGATGTGTGTAGCATTGGTTGTAAAAATATGAAGGAAAAATATGTTTTCATTACCTTATTAATATTATTGTATAAAAAAATCTTGGTATAGGGGAGAAACTCAGGTGGTGGGAATTATGGAGATGTTATATGTGTGATCTTTTAAACTGAAACCCAAAAAAGAAAATTAAAAAATGTTTTCATCCTTGCTCTGCTTAAACAACATAAGAGCAGAACATTACACAATTTTATTGGTTTGGGTGGTTTTATGTTCCAATTACAGTATAAAACAGTCTTGCTTTATTTAAATAGAAATGAGGTCAAAATACTCTGTTAAGGTTCAGGATTTGTTTGCAGTATTTAACCTGATTACCAAAAATACTTGCTGGAAAGGTGAGATTTTGATTCTTAAAACAAACGAAATTTGTTCTTAAATCACTATTCACGTGAAAACATAGGTGAAGAAAACCACAAATGTTCCTAGACATATTCCTTTACTAGGTTATTATGCAAAAGACAATAGTTGTGCGTGCTTTTTCACCAGCTGTCCCACAGAGTTGTTCTATAGCAAAACAAATGGTAGATTTTTCTTATTTGCTGTTACGTTTGCAGTGTTTACCCATCTGTGTTAACTCTGCTAGGCAAATCTCACCTGGAATTATGTCTAAAAGAGGGTCCTCCAGAGCTGTTGCATTCCAAGGACAAATAAGTATCAGACTTTAAAGAAAAGCAAAGGAAATGGAGAAACTTGAGAGATGTGGCTTGAATATTATTCTAGAATACAGCTCCATAAAAATATTAGTTTCAGGCTTATGCTACCCCTTTTTTACATTATAGTTTTGCTTGCATCCTCTGTAATCATTTAGAAGTTATACATGAGGAAAATCTACTGGAGAGCAACTATTCAGCATTAGCTCTTTTATTAGGAGCCCTTTAAAACTTTCAAAGTCTGTCCATGAAAGTGAGTTTACCTAAATTACAGGAAATAAGGGCTTAGTCAGTGAAGGAGGAGACCATGAAAGGCCATAATATCAAACAATTGTTTCAAGGTTTGAGGGATTTTTTTTTGCTTTAAATTACCTGTGAAGTCCCTATGGGCACAGTCCCCTATTCCATTGCAGAATGCAAAATAAATTGAATAGTTTCAGTCTAACAGGTATTGTTTCATGCCTACTGTAACCTGAAATAAATGCACATGGTATTATTACACCTATCAACTTTGAACCCCAAAACCTCTAGGGCAGCCTCAAACCCTAGGGAAAGAAGTGCCCTTAGCATGAACAGGTCAAAGTGAGGTAACAGTTTGAGACAAAGTAGTTTGTATTTCATCATTTTGTAGGCTGTTGAAGCCTGAAGCACGACTCTTCATAGAGGCATAGATTGGGTTGGGTCAGGAGGGGCCTTAAAACCATCTTGTTTCAATCCCCCACCATGGGCAGGGACACCTTCCCCTAGACCAGGTTGCTCAGGGCCCCATCCAGTCTGGACTCACCTCTGCATATGTGATACTTGGCTGTTCCGAGAATAGGAATTTCTTGCACAGGATGAACACAGAACTGTCCACTAAGACTGCACAGATGGCTGAAGCAGTTCCTGAATTGCTTCATCATGCAGCATGGCACTCAGTTAAACCAGCACTGGTTTTATTCTACCTCAAGGACAGAGGGGAGCAGCTTTGTGACTGCATAGCGCTGCACAAAGTGGATAAACTAATTTTAATTGGTGTCCCAGTACCACAAGTCCACTCTGCCCCTTGTCAGCCAGAGCACCTGTGAACTATCCATGACAAAACTGTGCATTTGCCTTACATAGACCACGTTGTGTTAGGAGCCTAAGCTAAGAACTTTTCCATTCTTACTAATAAAAATAAATAGTTTGAGAATTGGCTGCGGTAAAACGGGGAGCATCATCATGGGTACTGTAGTCAGAGTATGGTCAGTACCTCACCAATAGCTGGTGGCCACAGGAAACGCAGAGCAGCCTGCAGTTCTCGAAAGTAATTTCCAAGACAAATGATTTTCACGTATCCCTTTTAGCTCCAGATCTTGTGAACTGAACTGTACTTTAAGGAGCTTCTGTTGCACAGCCAGAGGAGAAGGAGTGAAGCAGCTTAATATAGTTTGTTTTTCTGGGCTTGTTTTTATCCTTGTATAGAAGATACTGCTGATCCACAACACTAACTCATATGAATGTAAAGTAAGATGTGAAGATTTTAAAAACTACTTTGTCTGTACTAAGAGAAACACTTTTTGATCTTGGAGATTTGATATCAGAAAACATCATTGCCCAGTGGAGCAGCTGGAAGACTTGTCTTTCTGTGCCAACGCTGAATTATTTTGGCAATTTCTCTCTGAACATTGCAATATTTGCATGGCAGAAGGCCACAGATAATTGAAAAATGGTTCTGTTGCAGATTTGATTCAATAAAGATTAGATTTAATAGAGATCATGTTTGACTATTTTATAGATAGGTATGACTAGAAGATTTATTCGTATCTTCATCATGGAAAGCATTCATTCATAATGGCCCTACTTTTTCAGAACATTCGAGTTGTGACTAGGTAAGGATTTTTTCCTTTTGACTCTGGAGAACTAAGGTAAGTGTCCTGACATTGATTCAAACTTTAAAAATCTTCACACCCACGATTTAACCCATCTTTATTTTCTGTTCAGCAGGTACAAACCAAAGATAGCAACTGATAAATCACATAGAATTCAGCAGATTGGTGCAGTTGTCCTTGAGTTTGGTAACTTTTTATCTAAAGGCATTAATTTATTTCTAATGTCCTTGAAATTCTGCTTCCTCCAGCCCATTTCCTCATCTTACTTGTTCTGGGTGCATCTTTCTACCCAACGTATTTTTAATGTCTCAAACATACATTCTTTTCCTCTCAATGTGCCATTCAGATGAGAAATCAGCAGAATTTAGTCATTGATCTCTTTGTTAGACTTGAGATGATTGTGGTCACACAGGAACCGTAGCTGCAATTTTTTGTCATGCTTTATTACAACAGATAAATAAATTACTTTCTGTGGTGCTGAGTCCCCAAGTCCTTTGCCATGTCTGTACCTAGTTTTCATATATATCTCTGGGTTGAGTCAACAGTAAAATTCCTTGCTACAGTCAGCTAAGGTCTTAATCTGAGAAGATCTAATAGTGATCAGCTGATAGGAATGGGCATCATCAAAGTGTGTGGTGGGATTGAAAAAGATAGCACATTCTTACTTGAATTACCCTGATTTGTGAAAACAATTAGTAGTGTCTCTGTTGAAAGTTTCAACAGTGATTTAGTCAGTTCCTGTTTTTTCAAAATCCCTTGCTGGGAACAGTATCTGATGGTGCAGTGTCATGTTTTTTGTTTCTTTTCCAAATAATTCTGAATCATTACAGTAGACAGGATGTTTACAAAAATCAGCATGTAATTTAAATTTCATGTTCAAAGTCTGCCGTTAGCCTTGCTCTTTCTTACGCTACCAGCTTTGCCAGATCTGCTAGTTAAAATTTACCAGGAGAAAAGTGGAAACAAATGTCTTGCTTGTACATCATCATCATCATAATATTTCAGTTACCGAAAACATTTGGGTAACTAGGAATTTTACACGATACAAAGCAGGAGAATATGGCTTCTGGGTAATAGTGGTCAAAGCTATGATGTTCTAGAATTTGTATGGGTTGTATTCATAAGGCAGTTTTCAGAACTTAATACGAATTCGTGGATGATGCTAACAACACTATTAATGATGCTGTAACTCTGAGATTCAGAACAAGGTCACTGTGAGCTTTTAATGAGACCATCTTCTTAATACAAGGCTAATTATTTCTCTATGGAACAGTCTGTGATAATAATCATCATGCTTTTCTGTGGAAAAGAAAGAGAGCATGCAGGAGTTGAATTAATATTTAGCAGCCCAGAAATGCCACAGACACAAAATCAGCTAATTTAGATATGTTTTGTATTGGTTTCCTGCCTCCTCGATAACAGCAAACATTTTTGCATGCTATTTTATGTCATTATTTAAATAACTTGATGTTATTGTTGTTGGCATAACTATACAAGTGGAAACTCAAGAGCAAGTGCTTGGTTTTTTTCTTGATCTTAAGAAATAGAAATTGGGTAAAATGGAAAGACATAGGCAACCAGTAGATGATACTTCCTCAAACAATTTTTATTCTGAAAAAAATTGCTGAGGTTTGACACTCTTTCTGCAATCAATGATTTAAAGCTGCTTTCTGTTAAAATCAAGCATAGGAATGATTTGTGATGCCTGGTAAAATTGATAGCTCCACTGTATTTTAAATTTCTGTTGTTCTATCTGATCACATGTGGCTCGGTACCATTGCTAAAAGTCTCTGCCTTTCACCAAGTCTGTGTGCCAAGTTGTTATTATATGGATGCATCTTTACTGAGGGGACAGAGCCCAAGAATACAAATAAAATCTGAGTGAGTTAGAAAATGGATGCTGAGTTTGGTTTTGTTTTTTTTTTTAGGATCATCTGCATAAGTACTCTGATAAATCTCTGATAGCATTTTACATCTTAACCAGTAATTTCAATTTGTTGACTAAAGAGAATATTGTACTAGTTAGACTGCAACTTTAGTTTGCATATTCTTCATTAAAAATACAAATGAATGTAAAAATAGGAATTAATTAGCCAAATACTTAATATCGTGGACCCAATATTCTTAGCTGATAATAAACTGTAATTTATAGAGCTAAGATTAAGACAGAGAAGCAAAGCTTTACATTGCTAAAGATCTATAATATGTTGCTACTGCATGATAATTTAAAGCAAAATTCCAGAAATGTATTTTTTAACTTTTTACTTTCAAGAAGTCTTATTTCAAGTGAGCTGAGGTTGTGACTTCTTATGTGTGGACGTGCATTTTCAACTGTATTACACTGTTTGCATTACATTAAAACATTGTGGACTGCAATAGGAAAATAAATTCTTTTGGGATGCTCAGGGAAATTTTATGTATGCTCATGAGGTTTCTCAAAAGGCAAAACATTTATGTAAGTGTATTAAGCAGTGACAGCTTTAAAAAAACAGTTCTGACATTATGCAGTGAAATATCTCAGTGGAGAAGTAAGACACATACACATTTCTGTTAGCCATCAACTTCACTTTCAAAACTAGTAAGTTGTGCCAGGAAGCATATTAATTAGACAAGCTTCTAGCAATGCCACAAAAGTCTATTTTTAACTATATTGGGATTTTACACTTCAAATAAATGCATTTCTACTGTATCATTTGGATCTCTGTACACGAGACATAATATTTTTATGCCATATGTGTCAATGTACAGGGCCCTAACTTGCCAGACACTGAATCCATCTTCTGAAATGCACATATGCCTCCTTATTTACTTACTAATTCATCTGCTGCATGTATTTTTACCAGATGACTCTGCAAGTCATGGGGCGGTGCGTCCCAGAAGTTATCCAAAGGCAATGATATGCTGCAAAATAATGCTGAATGACTGTTTTTGCCTTCAAAATCTACTCAGATCTGGATTTTCTGATATTAGTAGTAAAATTTAATTTTACTCCTTCTATCCTCACAATTTAATACAGTTCAGGTGTAATAATTACTGGGTGTTGAGTAGGTTAGACAGACTCTTTTCTTGTTTAAATATCACTGAGACTATTGAATTAGTTGGCACTGCTATGAAAATTTGTTGAAGGGAACAGTGTTGAGCTGATATTTCTTAGGCATATTTTCAAGATGAAGAGGTTATAAAATCTTAACAGTGGCCTACCGTTGCTTAATTAATGGCACGTGGAAGACAGAGTTGTGTATTCAAGAGCTAGTTTGTAATATTACTATTGTAATATAAATTGAAATAAGTTAATGTACAGGGCCATGTTACAAAAATATACTGCCTCTCCCACCACCTTCTGGTACTTTTGTTGTAATTATGAACCTTCACAAGGAGGTATGTAGGGTCACTTACCTGATTCTGGCTTTGTTTTAATATGGTCTCAACCACCTGGAAGGCAGGCCCTTCGACTGACTGCAGACTCCTCTCCTCTAGCCAAAGAACAGCTCTGTGAACCCTCTTGGGAACTCCACCACGTTTCAACTGCAGTAGTCCTCTCATGCCTCAAAATTTTTGGCAACAGGCAACAGCCTGCCAAAACCAAAAATTTTGGCAACAGCCTTTCTGAGGAATAGAGGTCTCCTTGGAACGAGCTGATTGCTGTGTATATGTCCATCAGTCCTGACCTACACAATGCACGTCCTGGTTCTGTGCCGTCCATCTTCTTGTGGCTGCTTGGGAAGGGGGTGGCTGTAAGTCAGCACTCTCCCAGAGCAAGTCATCAGCTTTATCAGCTTCCAGATGACAACATTTTTGGGAAAGAGGGCAGTGGAGAGTGAGTCACAGGTTTAATGAAGCCGCCTGCTTGATCACCTTCCTCTTTGAGATACTTGAAATGAAAAAGGGTCATTGGTCAAATAAGCAAAAGTCAAGTGAGAACCTTGGTTGTTACTGCCCATAATGACACTGCTCTTGTCACCCTTACTGTTGTGGGTCGGTGGAAATCAGGTACAGGAGAGGAGTGAGGAAGAGGGAAATTCATTCTTGTCAGGATTCACAGATGACCAGGAATCTGCACTTCTGCTAGTGGAAACTTGAGGATATGCCCCACACACAACTTGTTGTGAGATCTCCGTCAGTAGCCCTCACTGACACAATACTCCAGCCAGCATGAGCGCAACTGTGTAATGTTTTACTTCCCTCATGAGCTATAACAATCTCTCTCTCTCTCTCTCTCTCTCTCTCACACACACACACACACACACACATGCTCCTCCTTTGGCTTTTCTTCATGTCCATGCCTGCAGGCTCAGCAGCTGATCCCTATGGCCTCACATGCACAGGAGCCTTCCCTGTGAGCAGGGCTGCCCTGCAGGGGAAAAGGCTCTGCCAGCACCCCAGGGCAGCTGCTGTGTGAGTTTGCTCCCAAAGCAGCAGCAATACGGTCACGTTGGTGTGTCATTCACCTCCCCTAGATAGCTCCTGCGAGGTGACTTCTTCGTAATTACGTCTTCATAATTATTTCCTTCTCTGTGTGGCGTAGGGAGGCACGCACTGCCCCAAATGCCAGGGGAGGAGTTCTGTGTTACCTACTACTGCTGTATGCCTGGCACTTGGGAAAAACCTGGGATGATAGGGAGAGGGAGGGCAGGAAAAGGACCTAAAGGTGTGTTCCTTCAACACCTCCTGCTTGACAGTTGAGCCCTGCTTTTACCATGGTCAAGTGTCACAGGGGACCAAGTTACAGGGTGAATCAAACTCTATATTTAGGAAGAACAACTGGAAGCTATGACAGGAATTCCCTTTTACACTTCACTTCTCTGCTGAGTCCCACTCCAGCCTGGAGCAGCACTCAGTGCCGTCCAGGCTGAAAGCATCGGAGCTATTTCAGACACATTAAAAGGGTCACAGTCAATACCTCAGCTGGTAGAAGAAGGTACCTCTTTCAGCATCAAAAGGAGGTGTGCATACTCACTTGACGGTTTGGAACTTTTTTTATATAAGTAAATAACTTAGCTAATCTTGAAGGGGTCAATTAAAATCTTGAAAGACCCTCATGAAAATTCTTTAGTAATTGCTGTGAGTTTACTACAATAGTTGTGGGTTTCTGCCTATTTTAGTGTCTCATGCAGTGTATCAGAGTATTCAGAATGGATTGCTATTGCTTCATAGTCTGTGGGGATCTAAAGATTTTAAACAAAAAGTCACTTAAATACCTCATGACTCATAAGAAGTGTGTATGAGTTTAAATATTGTAGTACATAGACAGATGGTTATTGTTTTCTACGTGTTTTTTATAGTTAGTGAAATATTACATTATGGTTTTGATTCAAGAGAGGTTTCTTTTACTAAATTTAACAGACAACTGTAGCAAAGATTTTTGTGTATGTATTACAGAAAATGTGACCACATTTGCCTAGACTTGTAGTAAGTTTTCACGTAATAGACTGAAAGCTGCAGCGTAGGGGTTTCTCTTCTTTCATTGTACTGGCTGGGTCTCAGTCGTGTAGTTCCTGTCAAAGCCTTTTAATAAGATAATACACTGCAGTTCTGTCTCCAAAATGCCCATTGTGCTTGATGCCGTGCATGCAGTGGGGGGAGAGGACAGCTCTCAGCTGGGGCAGGGGGAGGGCTCTTGCTGTTGTCTGGGTGCTACTGTACATCTCTTGTGTGCATTACAAAAGATGGCATTATGATATTTCATCGTATTTAAAGCAAATTGAATAAATCAGCTTATTCTCTTGCTGCAGCTCTGTCAGAAATTATTTTTAGCAGAGAGACAGAAGATAGTTTCCTTTGTTTTACAAAGTTTCGCTTCAAAACACTCATTTATTTCACTGCAGTAGTCCTGTATTTCACAAGTAGTCCTGCTCATGAGTACTTTCACTGCAAATCGAGGGAATTTGCAAGGGAAGGCTGCCATAAACCAGCTCCAAATTGAACTAACATTGCCACTGCTTTCTAAGTTTGGCTCAGCATGCAGCCCATAAAAGGTAAAAGGTAAGGTGTGGGGAGGCCAAAAAGACACCGGGGAATACAAGCTGCATGTCTGCATTTCTCTGCCTGCCAGAAATGTGAAATCCTGCTGTGGAAATGAGGGTGAAGTGGGATTTTTTTCAAGTTTGCAAAGCTGATTGGAATACCAGAAATAACTTAATACCATCAGTGCAGCACTCTTGACTCTCTCTCTGAGATACATGGTGAAAGAACAGATGAATTTATAAAAATTAACTAATCACTTCTGTAACGGATGCTTCTGTAATCTAAGGTTTATTTTACTGTAATTGATGGTCAGTATTGCTCTGTAAGGAAACTCAGGGAAGGGAGGGAAAGGAAAGGAGGCAGAGATCTATTTTTACTCAGTAGTGTGCTGTTGTCCTGATTTCTCTGGCGGTAATGAGGACAGCACGGTCTGGTAGGAAAATCACCTCCTCCAGAAGCAGTCCTACACAATTGTATCATGCATCCCTCTTTAGGAACCGGTGTCTGATTGCAGTAATTTCAAACACCGACTGCTTGTGAACCCAGAGCACCTCGCTGAGGAGCACTAATGCTGTGCTTTTTTTAAAGCTGAGGTTCAGGGTAAACCCTCGCCATTTATCTCTAAGTGGCTAAAGAAGTGTGTATGGGTGTTTTTGCAATGCATAGGCATGCAAGATGAAGTATATCTTAGCAAGAATTTCTTTGTGACTGTTCTTGGGAAGTAGATCCACTGTGTTTCAAAATGTTTATGTTATTTTCATGTGCTTTTGTTTCCATTTTTCATTCTGATTAGAAAGATGAGAAGTTGATTAAAAATTAATTAAACATTCTGTATTATGACTTCTATCTTCCCAGTCAGTTGGGGGATTGTTTTGTGTTTATTTTGGAATACAGTCACTGATCAATGGAACAGTTATTTATACACTTAATAAAGATTTTCAAAAATAAAGTAAATCCTCTTGTGTTTTTGAAATCTCTTTGAATTTTGTCATGAACATCAGTGCCTGAGATTGCATCCCCTAAAGTGAATTCTGAAGTTTTTTAAACTCCTTCTCATTTTAAGATTGTATATATAAAACCACAATATAAACCTCATTAAAAGAATGTTGGTTTTATTTTGCACGGTGGGATTTTTTCTGATTTATTAATCTAGTGGAAGTAATTTAAACCCAAAGCAATTTATGAACATGATTGTCCTCTGACTGAATGCTGTGTTGGTTTGGACAGCAGTTTTTGCAGCTGAGACTGTGACCAGAGGGAGACCTCTAATGGCAGGTCATTGGTACTTTTAATTCTGCTCAGTATCATACACAGATCGAGCTGATGTGAGAATATGCAGAAGGAAGCCTTCTAGTCAGTCCCAGCAATACAATTTCAGGCTGATATTGCTGATATTCCAGGTTGAAGCCAACCTGCAACTCATCTATATGTTTTCTTTTGGGACTGTCTCATGTGGCAGTTATACTCTTTGGAGTATCCAAGTCTTTGACACTTTAAATTTCTCAGTGAATTTCTACTGTTCTCTCCTATGTAATTTATTTCTGTTCTCATTACTCCCTATCTAAGATGAAATACAGTATCAAAAATGTGCTGTGGTTTGGTGGCAATCCGTGACTTCTCTGGTGAATTAATTTCTCAGCTTTTAGAATTGCTACCTTACTTTATATTATAGTAGTTAAATAACAAGACTTTGATAAAAGTCTAGGTCAGTTAAAATCTAACTTCTCAGTGAGAGAATAAAAGGCTGAGGTGGTGTTTCAAATAATTTGCTAATAAAATATCTTCCTTTTTACTTTGGTGTATTTCCCTTTGCTATTGTGTATTAATACTGTATCAGTCCGTATTTCTCTACCTGCATAAAATGGAAAAATATGTTGTTTTGTCTATTGCTAAAGATCTTGCTAAAGCAATATCTTATTGCTAAAGAAAATTGATGAATCTATATGATCTAAAACTTTGAAGGGAGGCTACTTAGTGCACTAGCAATTGTCAAGGAGAACTTTTCTGTCTGACCTTCTTCATCACTTTCAGTCCACAGATATTAAAGTTTTGCAAGGATTTGTGAGTCAGAAAATGGTTTATGTCTGCATTTATCAATATTTTCTAACAAGTTATGTTTTATTTGAGAGAAGTCTTAAACTGAAAGTTCTAATAATTCCCACATACATACTGTGACAGGGCTAATCATACACTGTTTATCCTCAAAAGCTTCCCTTAATTCTTACTCATTTTACAGTGCTGTTAAGGTTTGAGAGATTCCTTATCTCTACTCATTATTGTTTTTAGTGTGAAAGAGATAGCTTCATTTGTGGCTATGAAAGATTAATTGGTGAAGCTCAGGTGTTCTGTCTCCTTCTGATATCAGAAGAAATAACTAAGCAACTTGGAAACTGAGATGGAAACAGGAGCTGGGCAGATGAAATGGATGCCTGTCAAGAGGCAGCATGGGTTAAGTTCTAGCTTATCTTCCATAGCTATCAGAATGTCAGAGCCTATAACACTTTCCAATTTTGCTTGCAGGGATAAGCCTCTGTCGTAAAAATGTCAAAACAACCAGCATCACATGTCAAAGCCATTCAGGTAAGAGATGGCATTTATGTTTTTAATATAATAAAATAATAAATCTCAATCTTCATTGCTTGGCAGACTGCATTTTTACTCAGACAAAGCACCATAGGAGTGCTAGCTGGGGTTATTCTGTTGAAGTGAAAAGCTTAGGAGATATGAAGGTACTGAAAAAGTGTGACCTGGAGATCATATTTTGATCTGAGCTGATAAAAAAACTGGATCAGATAGGTTCATTAATCACTTGTTTGCATGGTCTTTGCAGTGTTAAGTTATGCCTATTGGAGGATCATCTAAGCAAAACATGGTAATGCATTTGTAGAACTGTTAAGTAAAAATAATTCCTGCAACCATTAGATTATCCACAAAGCCAATATAATGCTGGGAGAATTGTAGGCTAAAAAGATAGCATGGGTATTGTGAAGTATTTCATGGCTGCATTCCTAAAGGAGAAAAACCCTCAAGTTCAAATAATTGTTTAAGAAGCATTTTATTTAGAAGTCAAAGAAAAATGGCAGAAACACTGATCTTTTAATTTGAAAGGTTCTTGTCTGCCACATACCTCTTCAATGGTATATGCTTATAAGGATGGAGTTGATTGTTGCATACTTGTAAAACAAACAACTGGAGAACTGTTGATGTTATCCCAACATCATCATGAAGTAATGTCATGAAAAATGTGTTTAGTTCATATTATCAATGGTTCTTGTCAAAAGGCCAAAATATCTTCTGAACTGAAGAATCTTAGAGAATTCTCATGTATTTTGTAAAATGCACTTCTAATGAAATTTTACTGTGAGTTCAAGTTGCCTTTCCTAAGAAACACAAAGTGGATTCTTTGAAGTCTTTGTTCTCTGTTTTCTTAAGATAATACTAATGCAATGGATTGGAGTATCAAGATTACTTACCCAGGGGCTAGGCAGCATACTGAAGATGTAAGGCACTGTGAAAATGCAGATTCTCTTTATAATCATCATCATTATTATCAATTCTACTGAAATAGGCATGCAAACTATTGTACTCTAATTCTGTTGAAATTAGAAAAATGCCATTTTGCCAGAGTTGTGATTTCACTCAGTTCAAATTTTCATCTCTCTTTTACAATGACTATAGAAATGTTTGTAGGATTAATGAAAAAATATAGATCTTTAATAGCTGAAAAGTATTTATTTACATTTTGCATTTCAACTCCATAGGCACATACAAACATTTTTCAGGAATTAATTGGTTTACATTTTTTTTCATAAAGATGTAATGATAGGCTGCATTTTATTTCTAGGATGACTTCCAACTTCTAAATGCAAACAATGCTCCTCGGTTGTTAATTTAAAAATGCATTAAATTTAAACACTACGTTTAATATTTTAAGAAACTTTAATTTTTGCAAAGGTAATTTGAATCATGAGGAAAATTACAGCAATATATCTATTAAGCATTGTGCCATAGGTGGTTCCAGTAGGGACACTTGCACTTGAGTTGATGCTTATTACACTTTGAGCATAAGAACTATGACTCAAAATATCCCATTACTTTTATACATTGTGATTCATATATTAAGATCCTTTGCTATTGTGTGCTGGTATAATAGGACTGATATGCCCTGGGGGATGTACATCATGCTGCAGCAATGAATGCAATGGCACCTCACTGACTGAAGTGTTTCAGGGTGTTCTGTGTCTGAAATGGCTTTTTTCTGACTGTACTAGATATAGACAAAAATGTTCACTTCCCAATAGCTACTAAATACAGATGTGTGAGAGTTAAAGACAGCAACTGGTTCCCAGGAGTAGTGTGGGGCAATAGAGGACCAAAGTACTTTAACTCTTGGAAACAATTGCTGACCTCCCCTTCTCCTTGTGTAGAAAGCTGTGAACAGCTCTGACTGAAAGTTATTCTATCTTTGAACACCCTTGGCTTTCCCCAGAGGTAAGGGTGAGGAGGTTTCTAGGGTTTTTTGTTGTTTGTTTGTT
>VXBB01023750.1:0-14391 GCA_013399915.1 Illadopsis cleaveri
TATATATATATTTATATTTATATCTGGAAAGACACTCTTTTCCTTCTCAACATACAAGCAGCTGCAGGCTTTTATTTCTAACATTTAGAAATATTCTGAAAAGTGTAGGTTTCATACTTATTCCATTTTTTTGACAAAGATTTTCTAACTTTTATTTTTGCTAGAGCAAGCTGGGTTGCCATGCTTCCTGTATCTGTGCATTAACAGAATTATTGCACATACACACTTGGTCCAGGACTTCCCAGTGAAACATTGCACATCTGTGTTGCTGGGCCTCGTCTCAGCCTGTGAGTTACTGCTCCAACCTTCTGATATTTCACACACTAATTCCTTCCCTTTACATTTGCCCAGGAGATATGATTTAGTGAACCTTTTCCTTCCCATCTGCTGCAACTGGCTGTCCAAATCCTTCAGGAGTCTCTCCAAATCCATTTTCACTAACATTTATATTACTTCTATCTCATTCACAGGAGAGATTGACACTAGGAGGTTGCAATCTCATCCAACAACTCACATCTTTCTCATGAAGTCTTGCCCAAAAGACACTTCAGGGCCTGTGTGCCCAGAAGTTGGGGTCTTGCACCTCAAGAGGAGTGGGTGTCATTTGCCCCTTATGTCTGAAAATGCAAAGGGACTGAGGAACTGAGTATTGCCAGTCACAAATTAACAAAAAAAAAAGCAACCCAAGTAGGCCTGAAAAGACAATACTATTCAAAGCAGATGCAGGGCCAGGGAGTCTTTTGTCTATCTTTTGTTTTTATCAAATTTTCTGGTTGATTTGGGAATCTTTAAAAATTATTTTAACAATCATAGGGGCCTACCATTTTGTAACATCCTTTATATCTCTCTCTTTTATTTTTTAATTTGAATTTTGATTCTTGAAATTCTTGCACAGTTGTTGCTTGCCAGCATCCAAGTGCTGGCAATAACAGAAAAAAAAACAACCAACCAAACAAATTTGTGAGTTTTTTAGTAACTGGCAATGCTGTTCTCCAGAGAGAAGAAGTAGCCCTGTGCACAAAGCTTGGATTTCACATAAAACAACCCTATTTCTTGTTTAAATTTGATCAAAAGCCCTAATGTTTATGTATGTCTTTATTAGCAAAGTATAATATTTCCTTTAAAGTTTTTAATATTTTCAGGCTTTCTTCCATTTAAAATCATCATTCTCTGCTATTTCAGTTAAATGCTACACCAATTTGTTTGAAGTTGAGTCATTTTTGCCCGCAGTTCTTGCTCTGAATTTCATCAGCACCACTAAGGGCTGTCCATCAGCAGCACATTACTTAAATCTGTACAAAAGATATCAAGCTTTTCATCATTAATCTGGTGTTTCTAGAATAGACTTTCACATTTTGATTCTCTTCTCTTCACTACAGTTTGTTTTACTCATCACTGTACTGATATGGTTGCAGCTCAGTTTGTGTTGGTGGGACTGCAACAAAAGATCAGACGAAGTCAAGCTGCTCTCCAGTTTGTTTATCTGGAAGAGAAAGAGCTGATATCAACAATTTCATACCCTGAGTCACAATTTTAAGAACAGTCAAAGTACAAACTCTTGAAAGAAATTAATTTATTTGCTAAGGAAATTACCAATCTCATCTGCATCTATTTCTGAAACAGAAAATTTGCTTGAAGCTCTTCCTTTTGGATCTCAGCTTCTAGACATTGTCTTCACAGGACCCAGGTTGTTACGTTATAGTCTCACTTCAAGGTTCTATTGACATCTGAGGCTCCCCTATAGACATCATTAGGAACAAATATATTACAAATAAATATTACATTGGTCTCTGACAGTGACATACGGACATAGAATTTTCTTCAGACTGGATACAAATCCCTGAAACATGCCACACTTAATTCCTCTCTTTCACCTTCTTAACGACAAAAGAAAGGGTGCTCTTAATTATTTTCCTAATCAAAAATGTTATCTGTTCTCCTCAAGCATGTAAAGAGCTGCAACATTTGAGGAGCTCAACATCTAAAATTTTTCTACTTGTCACTGGTCAATGAGGTTGGAAGCGGAAATCAGTATAATTCAAATAATGATTCAACCTGACACAGTGACTAAATCAATTCAGAGGTAATAACAAGTAAGAAGGCAGGCAGAGAAGAGAACTAGGACAACATAGGCAAGATACAGAATTTGGAGCGGGTGCAAATCACAAAAGATGTTTTTCATCTTTTTCATCAGTCACAAAAGGTTGTTTCAACCTGGAGTTCCCATGCAAGAAGAAAAGCTAAATGACAAAACTAAATCCTGACAAAAATGCAAGACATTGAAGAGAATGTGAAGAACAGTATCTTAACTATAAAAGAGGGAGGAAATGGATGGAAATAATTGAAGTAGAGGATCCATAGTTCCTGATAAAGCAAAATAGATACAGGTTTATGTATGCTCTTAATTCCCACAGAAGCTGAGCCATGATTAAAATTTTACCTGTGCTTAAGTGCTTAATTAATCCTACAGTAATCATAGACCTCCTCCTTCAGCTTTCACTGAGCCATAGAATTCACTGTATTCTGGGAATTTAAATTGCTCAATACTTTGAAATACTGCTTTTATTTAAATGTATAAAACCCACAGTTGCAAGATACAATTTGTCTTTAATGTTCTTCTAACTGTTTTTGCTTGAAGGATCTTAGTAGTACTGGTATTGATCCAATAAACATGAACTTGTTCGAGAGTAGAAGACAGTAAGAGATCCACTCTAATATTTTCCTTCTCTATTTACAGTGTTTAAACAGGAAAAAAAATAGCTTTTTTTTTAAACACCAGCATCCCTGAATTGTTTCATATATCCAGTGCAGTAAAAATGTAAAAAACAAATTAATCTTGGAATTTATGCTACTGTTTTCCCCAGATAATGACTTTTAGCACAGTAAAATTAACAGATGTTTCCTACTAAAATAATCCAGAACTAAATGTTGAGTGTTTATTCTCTTTCAAAAACACAAACCAGTCAGCAACCAAATAACTCTAGAGTGTCAAATAAATGTGTTTTATGTACAGTCATGAGACTCCTATCTGAAGTGAATTAATAATGAACCTCAGGTAAATATATCATGGTGGGTTTATAAATGTGTTTCTGACGATGAGACTAATTACATGCATTGATGTGAGTAATATATAATCAATACTCATTTTCCTTTCTAAAAGGATGAATTAAAATCCATTCTACAACTAAGACTTTGTTTTTCTTAAAAAATAATCAGCATAATAGGCAATAAAAACTGGAGCAAAGAAAAAATGAGAGCAAAGAGAGGAGTAGAATGATTTTTACTGAAAGCTATAATGAAACCTAGAAATCCCAAATGAGATAAAAAAAAAGTAGCCAAGAGCAACAAAAGCTAGGTTCTAGAACATCACCTGGAACTATAGGACTTTCATCTACAGCCCACCACTTGGTGCCTTAGAAGCATACAGTCATAACAAGTCAGAAGGGACCTTCAGGGGTTATCTAGTTCAACTCCTTCCTCAAACAGGTCTCATTAGATCAAGTTGATCAGGGCTAAGGGAGTCCTGAACATCTTTAAATATGGAGGTTCTACAACATCTTTGAGCAACCCAGTCCAGTGTATGGCCATCGTTGTGGTATTTTTTTCCCTTTTCTCTAGAATATGGAATTTACTGTGTTACAATTTGTGTCAGTTCTTGTGCCATCATGGTACACTTATGAGAAGAGGCTGGATCCATTTTCAAGTCCTGTCCTGCAGTCAGGTAGTTGTAAGCAGCAACAAGGTCTCCTTTTCTCCAAGCTGAAAATACCCAGCTCTACCAGCCTCTTCATGTGCATCATGTTCTCCAGCCCCTGACTGTTTTGGAGGCCTTTTGATTGACTCTGTTCCATGTGTCAATATTGTTCTTGTGCTGGAGGGAGCCCCAAACCAGTGACAGTACTGAGATGAGGTGTTATGAAAGATCATTCCCCTGGCCCTCTCATTAATACAACTCAAGATGCTGTTGGCCACCGTGGCTGCAAGGGCACATTGCTGACACACATTCAAACTGTCCTCTAGGACACCGAGGTCCTTTTCTGCTTCCAAACAGCTCCCAGCCTGCACTGTTGCATGGCGCTATTCCTTCCTGGATGTGAGAACTTGGAATTGCTCTTGTGGAGCTCTCTCTGAATAGCAGCCCTGCCCTCCAGCTGAATTCAGCTTTCGAAATGCAACAAAAGAATGTAAAATCTAGAGAGCTATGGTGGGAAAGAAGCCCAGCACTCTGAAGCTTCTCGAGGGAAATGAGAGAACCAGATGGAGATGATAGTTTCAGTTACCTCTAGAAGTTACTCGCAATGGGAAGGAAACATTACAGAAATGCTTAGTTGGCTAAACATTCTTCTGTCAGGATTAAGGAGTTGGTTTGGTCTTCTGTCTTACCATATTGAAAAAACAGTATTTATGCTGATTTCATAAGAGGTGTTGGCAACTTGCCTTATGAGACTGGTATCTTATGTTATTATGTGTTTGCTTCTCACAACATTTTAATTTTGTATCTGTTTTGATTTGATGACAGTGACAGTTCTAAGTCACTAACTCAATTCGAATCTTTCTTACACAATTTTTTGCCCCAGAGGAGCTGCCTGGGACCTCTCACAGACCAAAATATGCAGTACTCTGCAGTTGGTATACCTAAACTCCTTTTGTGCTGGAATCTTCTCAGAAGGAAGATTCTGAAAGCCGTAGTGACCATCTGGATTTACCTAATTCTTCAAATTGCTCTATTGCATGAAAACCATGTATTACAACAAGCCTTTCAAACAGTTGCATTGGTAATCCCTTGGCTCTGTAGATTCTATAAATCTTTGAGTCTATTAAGGTGTACAACCTCTAATAGTTTGTCATTGCTTCTGTCAGGATGGTGGTGTTCCCTTCGCAAAATATGTAAGCTAGGGTCCACAAAAACGATCTGTGGTCAGGGAATGTAGCTTTGGGATAAACTTCCAAGATAGATTAGGCAAATTTGGCCTCTGGCTGCTCTTAGGAATTCTGCAAGTTTTCACACCCCATTTAGAAATCAACCCTTTCATAGATTCAGATACTCCTTTTTTACATGCACAAATAAACTGTTTAGAATAGTCAAATCAAGTTCACTAAATACTTTCACAACAGAACATAATACAGGAGGAAATCTCTGTCAGGTCTACCAGAGACTGTTACTGAATTACCTGTAGAATGTTCAGACGCTCCTCTTAATGCATGGCACCACTAAGCCACAGATTATTCAAGGAGTGATTTTTCCAGTACACAGCAAATACCACCAATGATTGGTGATCTTAGGAATGTGGTCTCTGTAGTACAGAAAGGATGTTATTGTAGTGATATAACTGCTTCATGTGACCTATGGCATGAACTTCTGTGTCTGGTGAATGGAAGACAAAGCAATGTATCTAAATTATTTTTGATTCACCTTCCATTATGTGTTGTGGGATGTCTTGGTGGCTTTTACATCTCATCTCTGACAATATTTCATTGACTTTGCTTTCATTGGGGTCTCTTCCCATGACATTAAAAGGTTTTCAAAAGGGGGAAAATATGAAATGCTCTAAAATCCCCATGTTTATCATTCCCTAATTATACGAGAAGCCACCTCCTAGGAGCTGTGGCACAAGTATGGGCCAAACAAATAAAAAATGTGCAACAAAATTTTGCTGTCTTTATTCTGAGCAACTGGATCTATTCTGGACTCTTTTGTTCCACCTTGTGATTTGGCACAAGCAGTATGGATGATATGCTCAAGGAAGAAGAGGTAATGCTCTACATTTTTCTTTGTCAACAGGCTATAATAGCCTTACACAAAGCCCTTAATAAGCTGTAAGCAAAGACTTGGTCATAGTTCGATTTTCAGCATCTTAATAAGGAATAGCAATGTTAAAACAATTACTAAACATAATCTAAATACTTATTCAAGCAACTCTGTGGATTGGGTAAGACTGACTCCTGAGAGGGTTTTCCTGCCATTTTGGTGGGGCCAGCACTGGACACTCCTAGCCAGGAAGCAGGATCTGTTTCAAAGATCTGTTTGGGAGGAGAACAGTTCCTTCCTAAAGACACGTTTTACTGTGCAACCGCTGGACCTGGATACCATCGGGGATTGATGTGCAACAGCCGTTCCACAGCAGAAAAGATGAACCATGAGGCCTATACTGGCTGAGAGGCTGATCTTTGGAAGCTGGGGAGTCCCAAGTCGCTTGTGCTTTGTGGTGAGAGACAGTGTGGTCAGTGGAGTGCTGAGTGCTTCAATCATAAACTGAGAGAAATGTGAAATTATGTCTGTGTAGGTGTGGCTCCCACCCCTCCTCTTGACCCTTAAATCTAGGAGGAATGCTAGGAGTAATCTGGGTTGTGACTGCAGCTGTGGAAGCATGGATGTTTTATCAGCCCCTGAAAATTACGTTCATCTACCACTGAAAAACACGGAGAAAGTGCTCGTTTCCATAATGACAGTATCAGAAAGGTGATTCTTTCATCCTAACAGTGGTTAAAATCTCATCATTTTAAGACTTGAGAGTTCCAATTTGTTGGGGTTTTTTAAAGTATTTATTTCCCACGGGTGACTTCACCTTTTAGGGAAAGCTCTCTAATCACACACACTGCATGTTCAGTGTTCAAAAGCTGGGGGACAAGGGCTTAAACTGCAATGGCTTGGGACCTCATAGCCAAACCCTCCCACATCTAGAGCTGAATTCACATTTGCGTGTGGAGCACTATGACACTAGATTATCCTTTCTATTAACAACAGCAATGCCCGTGTTTCCGAGGACTTTTGTTTGGGGTTTTCCCACAAATTTTGCCTTAAGGTCAACTTTGGGAGGGAAAAATCATCTCAAAAAAGCGAAATATTCGTAGCCAGCTCGCAAGAGGAGGGCGGAGGTGGAACAGAGCGGGAATTCAGGGGCTGGCTCCAGGGGACTANTTGCGGAGCACCGAGGCGCAGAAAGGTGAGTGCGAGAGCGGCGGCGGGCGAGCCCCGCAGCCCCGGCGGCCGGGGGAGGGAAACCACCCCTCCGGGGCTCTGCTGCTGGGAGGGGGCGCCCCTCGGCATGTGGCCCTGCACGCCGAACCTGTCCCCTCCGTGGCCAACAAAGGGCGAGAGAAGAGCCCCGTTTGGGGAAAAAAAAAAAACAAAACCCAAACCAACAAAAAACTAACCAACCAACCAACCAAAACCGAAATAAGAATCGTTTTTTCCTTCCCGCTCCCGCACTCGCACGGGGAGCTGCCGGCGGGAGGGCTTCACCCGGGCGCGGCGCGACCGGGACTCGCAGGGAGCCGGGGCTGTGGAGGCAGCGCAGGGGCTGTGCGGGGCTTGGCGAGCTCGGGACGCGGGTGACCCCCGCCTGCGGGCTGTGGAGTGTCCCTGTGAGCCTGGAGGCGGGGAAAGGGGAGATTCTGCTTGCTGTCAGAATTAACTTACATTCACCCAAGAGTGTGCAGCAGTGTGTATAGGGGTGAG
Organism: Illadopsis cleaveri; assembly: GCA_013399915.1. Lineage (NCBI taxonomy): Eukaryota > Metazoa > Chordata > Aves > Passeriformes > Timaliidae > Illadopsis > Illadopsis cleaveri. The sequence continues at coordinate 7,460 of VXBB01023750.1, forward strand.
AGTCCGGAACGTGTGGCAGTCAGGGTAGTAGGCGTTGTTATTTTTTTGAGGTTTTGTTTGTTTAGAGAAATCGACGAGATCTCTCCTCCTCGGATGGGATTAACGAGCAGGCTTGAGAACTGTGAAAATTACGAGGCACAGTTTGGTCACTTCATGGCAGAAGCTCAGAGGATGCCGCTGTGACTGTCACTTTGATCATGTGCTCAGGACAAAGTGGTGGGAGTGAGTGTTTTGACAGCGTCTTGAAACTCACTTCTGGGTTTGGGAAGATTTGTGGTTTTCAGTTCCACTTGCTTCTTGCACTGGTCTTGAATCATTTCAGAAACTGATCTCAGAAACTGTTTTGTCACATAACTTTCTCTTTCCATCTCAGAGATGGAAATATAGTTGAATTTCAGAAATGCTGCATTTAAATGCACAAAGAGAATGGGAACTATACGCACTCTACTGTTTTTGCATCTAAATTAAACATGTAACTAATTAATTAAAATTAATTAATTGAACGGGAGAAGCTCAGTGATTTATCCATAGAGCAAGGTAGTTGTGTGGACTTAGCTTTTCCTCTTATTTCCAGCTAATTGCATTTAAGTATGTTCCTATACACATATGAAACTAATGCTAATAAGCATTTGACACAGCTGGGTTTGTTTTCTTGTAATTTATAATGGAGCTGGAGAAGACCCATTTGCTTTTGAGCGGAAATTGGGCTATTTTAACATTTAGTCTTCTGAAGGTTGCTGCTGGATGAGGCAGGCTGCAGCAAGGTGTTAGTTCACGCTGTAGGAACATCATGCTTGTGCCGACCTGACACTTGCTTGAACCTTTTGGTGAGCAGACTGACTTTGTTGTTCTAGGAGAAAACTGAAATAACTGTGGGGGTAGGGAAGAGTCATAATTTACCTGCTGATGGCAGAGTCGAATTGGCTCACCGAGTAATCAGGGATGTGTTAGAGGGGGTGGGACCATGCAGCAAGAAGTGGGGCTTGTGAGGATGGTAGGCTTTTAGTGAAACAAAGTACAGAAAGATAAAGTGAAACAAAGTACAGAAAGATAAAGTGAAACAAAGTACAGAAGGGTAAAGTGAAACTCTAGTTAATGCTTAAAGTTTGCTCATAAGTCTCACTTTTGAGCAGGAGGGGAGCTTCTTTATTGACAAGCTTCGTTTTATTTGCTAACAATAAGCAGAGCTTGTTTTGAGGTGAGGGACTCTGATATTGTTGAATACAATGCTTCAATATGAGAAACTTCTAGAGCTTCTAAGAAGAGTTCTGCTAGTGAGGGACTGTTTCCTTGCCAAAATATTTTCATTTATCTTATTCCAGAGAAGGTTGGGGAGCCTATATCCTGTATCTCTAAATGCTGGCATAATTCTAGTTTGGGTTACGGAGTCCCATGTGGAAATGAAGCTGCTGTCGAGCTCTTGAAGGTCTGCACAAAGTTATTACTCAATTAGGGCATTAAATATGTGAACAGGCTTCTAAGAGAATACCTTAATTGACAATGAAAGTAACCATGAGTTGGGGAATTCCACAATTAAAGTTGCTTTTAAGCTCTTTTGTAAAAGTACAGTGAGTGATGCTGTGTAGGAACCAAATCTCATTCATTATGTTAGAGAGGCTGATCCTGTGTTAATAAGCAATTGTTCATTTTCTTTTCCACTGTTCAGCAGCTCTAAGCCTCACATACAACATAGTATTTAAATCTTTTTCTGAAGATAGTGTTTTCATTTCTCACATGCTTTTCTGCAGAGCACTTTCCTGGTATGAACTGATTTAAAAATAAAATTATTTTGGTCAATGTGAAGCTTCTTTTTAGTACTGGGTCAAATGGTGCTCCTCTCCTTCCAGACAGCAGACATTTGAGAAATGAAAAAGTGCAGGTATTCCTGTGGTGAATATGTTTTTCACAGTAGCCCACTGTATATCTTGTAGGATTCAAGTGCATTTTTTTTTTCAGTCTACTGTATTTAAAATCATTCAATGTCTGTAATTCAGAATTCCTTGGTCAAGGACTTGAACTTGAGTATGTTGCTGTCTTTGAAAATTATGAGCATTTTGTATTAGCTGTAACACCATCAGAAGTGCCCTGTACTGCATTTCATAATCTCGTGCCTTGGGGACTGTCCAGCTGATGGCTGTGCAAGTCAGCTCTTGTGATTTTTGAAACAGTTGTGTAGTGATTCTGGTTCCTGGTTGCAAGGAAATTGATTTTTGAAAAATACTTAGAGTACTTTTTTTTTGTTGTTTTTCATGTAATTAGGCAGGTGTGAATGAAAGCAAGTCAGCAGCTAAGCTTTCTGCTCTTTCTGGAGAAACAGTGCTCTTAGCAGATGTTTAGGTATTGACATAAATTTGGTATGGTCTGTTCACTAGCTAAATTTTACCTTTTTTTCTTTTTAAATTTAGAAAATCACAGCTACAGGAGGAATGGTTGCTTAGCTTTCATCAAAGTAGAAGTTGAATAATGTGTCAGTAATTCTGAAGTATGAAGCTTGTAGGGTCTGTAGAGCAAGAACTTTGTTACCACACAAACTAGTTTGGGAGCCATCTGTTGGGATTCCTAGTGGATACCAATCTACCAATAAAACTGGGGAAAAGTGCCTAAATTTAAAAGGAACCTTTTATTCTGGAGCTGATTCCCCAGTGACTTGAAGCAGATTTATTTGCAGTCTTTTTATTAAATAGCTAGTACTGAGTGCTTGTTTTTGAATGTGATTCCCACATTTTGTTCTAAACAAAGAGCGGCCCATCAGGATGTTGTTATGTGCTCAAGCCGCATTGAAGAAAGTGCAAAAAAGTGATTCACTACTGTAGTTTGAGAATGTTTGCTTCGGTGTAGCAGAGAGAAATAATTTTTGAATGTCTGATATGAGTTATTGTCATCTGAAAACTGAAGTGAAAGAACTAATGGCTCTGTGCACATTGATCCTCATGAAATGGTTTTCTATGGCCTTGTGTTCAGGGCCTCAGCTGCAGCATTTGTGGATCATTTGTGTGTTCCTTGTTTCTCATCCGTTCCTCAGTGTGCTCTCCTCTCCACAGTGCTCCTGGTCTCACCTCTGGCTGTCCCTCCTGCCAGGCACTGGTGGCTCTGACTGTGACCAGTCCAGAACTGGGCAGGTGCTGTTCTGTCAGCTGTAGTCTGGGGAGAAGGAATCAGGCTCTGGGGAGAAGGAATCAGGCAAAGAGAAGAAGGCTCTAGCTACATATCCAGTGGCTGTGCAAGATGGAGGGAGGCTGCAGCTTCTCCCTCAGGGTCCTGGAAGTGATGATTTCTGGCTATAACAGGGACTGACAAGAGTGCCAGCTGCCAGGGTAGCCCGCTGTAGGTGTGTCATTTCCTCCTGCAGAGAGCTCCAGGCACATGAATGAATATAAAGCACTACTACAAAGCCGTCTGTCACAAGAGCCATTTCCATGTGCTGCCTTACACACAAGTGCTGGTTTCCATTCTTGCTAAATTAGATTGGGTGGTGTCTCACTGCCCATTGTATCCCTTGTTCTTGGCTGGGCTCATCTGGAAGGAAGGGAGTCACAGCCAAACCCAAAAGGAATTACTTATTAATTTAAAGGACCCTCAGATCTTTGCATGAGAGATTTATTGTCCCACAAATTAACATCAGATTAAGTGTTTTATGAGGAGGAGGGCAGTGCTCTAATGAACTAGTTTGCTTTTTTAATGGGACAGTTTTACTTCAGAGTGCAGAGTGTTTTGACGATGCAGTTGTGCAGCTTGAGGATTCAGGGATTGGTACTGTTTAGGCAGGAGTGCTGAGGCAAATCCCTTTCATCCCTGTGTTGAGAAGTACGGAAGAATTTTTCAAGACGAGGGCTTAATGTTAGGTAGGGTTTTTCAGGTTTTCTGATGCTCTTTTTAACTTCCCAGCATTGCACCTTGAAGATAGATTTAGAGAGGAGGAACAGCGGCGTAAAGAATTTTGTGGAGGAATGTTGTTCCTGAAGGAAAGTGAACTGGTGTTGGAGGTATAGATCTAAAAAGAGTGAATATTCTTTGCTTTTGAAAACAAGAATCTCAGCAACATTATTTTTCCTCCTCCAGTTAATGAGCCTTATTTGAAGTGGGTATGTGGATCTGGTGGGCAAAAGGTACATCCATGTGTTCTGCAGAACATCCTTTTGGGACCATGTCTCCCAGTCCTGGCTTGGTTCAGCCCAGCTCATCTGGGAGCCTGTTGAGGCTGTGCTAGCCTCTACCGTTCCTGTAAAGAATGCAGGAGTCACCCTTTTGGGTAAATACCCTTTGGAGCTCTCATAAAAATGTATTGCATTTTGGATTTAAGCAGTACAGTGCATGTTGGTTTTATATATATAACTATATGTGTATGGCTATAAAAATCAAGCATCTGCTTAAAAAAGCAATGTAAGTGTTCTTTCAGAAGCTTGTATGCTGTTACTGTGTGCATCTCAAGCCAGTGACCTTCTAGCACGTTAGTGCAGTCTTTAGGAAAATTATTTTTCTGCTACTGAATGGAGATGTTCAGCTTTCAAGATTTTCAGGAATGTTTTCTTATGTTATTCATGTAAGAGAAAATAAATTACTCCTTTCTCTGCAATTCTGCCAATCTGCTTTATGCTGTGGGAAATGATGCATTAGGTTTTTAATGCCATCGCTGCTGTTCTGTGTAGTTTCAGTCATCAGCTGGTTAAGGGCTGCCTTGAATGCATCAGTTTTCATTGCTCAGTCATCAGCTTAAATGCAATCCTTGTTGCAATTGCTGCTCAGCGTATTGTGAAATGTTTCTATATTGGTGATTTTATCCGTATTTTGAAAGGCTTTTAAAAAAGCCATTGGTTGTCACCCCCACTTTTATAACTACACCAGCCTGTGCTTTGGGGTAACCTGGAATTTGTTTCGTAGTCAAAGTATTCTCTTTTCCTCCTACATTTTCTGATTGAGTTGCTTTTCGATTAATTTCTCTAACTCAAATATTATGGAACATTCAGGGTCCTTTTATTTAAAATAGTATCCTTGAAACCATTGTCCAAGCATGGAGTGTGCATTTGTTACTAAAATGAAGTTCAGGGAGGTGAAGGGGGAGACTGGGAGTAATATTGATGTAGAGAAGGCCATGTGGTAACTTGCATTAAGATAAAATTTTCAGTCCTGGGGTTTTTCTATACAGAGTGATGGGTTGTTATCTGTGACACTTGTTCATTAATCAGCAAGACTATGAAATATCAGATTTTGCTAAGCTACTTCCTTTGCCATTCACTACTGGAGGCAAACAGCTTGAGCTGTGCTATTCATAGTCTATTTGAGCTTGTTGCTTTATAACCGAACACTTTGTGGTTTGAAACAAAAATTATACTTGAAAGTCTAATAGTGACTTGATATTTGGACCACAGAATAACACTGATTTTGAAAGTGGCTTCTGGTTGATGCATTTTTTGTCTAGTGCTTGGAAAAAAACCTCAAAAACCCAAACACCAGCCCTTGGATGGGTAAGAAGTGTTTAACCTGTGCTTCTTTTCTAAACATGTAATTTCTGGTGTTTGCCTGCATGACCACTTCGTTTCCCTTGGTGAAAAGCTGTAAGAGGATAACATTTCTTTATGGTTGCTAAACTCTTCAAAAATTAAATTAAAGCAGATAGTCCCTACTTGTTTAGCTATATCAGTATTTCAATCAATAGGATCATGGAGTTGTACACAGTCACTTGGTACTGCTTATGGCATTTGAATGCTTCCTGTTGACATTTCTTCAAAATCTTTGTGTTTGCAGTTGTCACTTCTGTTTGGATTATGTTCTTCTTTTCTCTGCAAATACCAAAACAAAAATAATTTTCAGTGAGTTAGCAGTCTGTAAGGTTTAGACTAGCACAGCTGGTGGATTCTGAAGCTCAGTGATTAGTTGTCTCTGATTTTGGTGAGTTTAGTTCCTACTGAAAATCAAGCATTTAAGTGTTAATCTTTGCAGTAAGTGACAGCTCATACCTCTAAATATTTTGTTGCAAGTTTGCACTGAGACTGTGATTTGAGTTGTCCTCTCTAGCTATAAAACAACTGGAATATATTTGCAGTAGCAATGTGAAATGCAGGTCCATGAACCATTAGAACTGCAAGGATTCTTAGCAGCTATTGGCAGTTGCTTCTAAAAAAGTACATTCTGTCGTAGAAAAAGGATTCCTGAAAGCAGAACATGTGTAAATGGGGACTGACTATGTACATGTCTGACGTGCTTGTTTTTAATGTTTGCTGACGTGAGGAGGATGTGTTGGCCTGGTCACTGGTCTCTGTACGAGAGGTGTTGTGCATTGTGACTCAGGTAGTCATCATTTTCCTACAGTTATTTGACTGCTGATCTTAAGAACCTGAAATGCCAACTTCTGTCCTGTTAGTAGAAATTCCATGGCTCTTGTTTTTGGGTGGTGTCACAGTGAGGAGGTCCTGGTTCCACTCCACGGCTGCAGTAGTTGCGTACATTGCTACCGTGTTAGTAAATGTTGTGGAAGCTGAACCAAGTCTGTGAACTCCGTTGTGTCATTCTTGGCAATACCAGGAGGTGTGTTTTTAAGAGTGTCTTAGAAACAGATGGGGTGGGGGGTTGGTTTTGTATTTTGTTTATTTGTTTTCTTTGCCAGGTGTTTAAAGCATGCCAGCTCTAGAAATAGTTAGAGTCTCTTTCTTAAGATGCCTTTGCTCAAGTCTGAAAACTTTCTGGAAAGAAATTTAATGCAACTTCCTGAATTCCCCTTAGTTAGAATAGTGACTAGCCAACTCTAAGTAGTCAAGGTATACAAGAAATCGTAGTTCAAAGGGCCTTTCTGCTCTTCAGTACACTATGAAACCATCATTGTGTAAAATGACTTAAAAATTAGGATCAGACAGGTTCAAACTTGCCTCCTTTTTTTTTTGAGAGATAGAGTCTGGAGGATTTTTATTTATGTAGTTTTTCAGTATTTCTTCTTTTTC
>VXBB01023750.1:14424-56818 GCA_013399915.1 Illadopsis cleaveri
TTTTTTTTTTTTAAGGAAATATTTCTCTGGCGTTTTCTTTATGCTAGAGTTTGTCTTACAGGGGTTTCGTTAATTGTAGTATTAAAGAAAAAAACAAACAGCTATTTTAAGTTGTTTTTTTTTTGCTCTGTGTGTGTATCTTTGATTTTGTTAACATTTGTCATTTTCAGTAAAAGTTTTAAATTAGTGTATAACATTATAACATTCTTCATGATGTGACAATTCAGCTAATCACGGGAGACTGCCTTATTAACCATATTCCATAGATAATGCATCATTTATGAGCTGAAAAGTGGAAATAAAATCAATGGTCACATCATCTATATGCTTTATTAAACACTCCCCTTCCCACTTTGCATCTTCACTAGTTAATCCCCCCTCTAAATCTTCCTCTCAGATTTTCAAGTTTTCTAAATATACTTTTAGCTCAAGGAAGAGGTCTTGTTATCTAGGATTGGAATATTATCCATCATTCTTGCCAGCTACTTATCTTTGGATTGTCAGTCTTGCTGGAATTTGATGGATTGTGCATGAGGTCACATGGATTCTCTTTTAAAATTTTTTTCCCCAAAATGGTTTTTCTGATAGAATCACTTCTTAAAAACAACCCCTCTGATTTTCTTCTTTCTTTACTTTAAGTGCTGTCAGAGGTAATCATTTGATACATCCTTGTGAATACTATTAATGGTGGAAAAGGGAACTTGAAATCTTGACATGCTTCTGAAAATGATTGTGAGCAGATAATTGTTCTGTCGTGGTTTCTAAACAGGAGGATGGTGTAAACGCTTCCCAGAGTGATGCTGTCAGTCATCACATTAATACTGGTTATCATGACCTGGCTTTTAATCAAGGTTTGTATAAAAATGTTCTGTAAAATTATTCCAGATTTGCAAAAGGATAATTATTTTTCATCCCTCAGTACCATTTTCTCCTCCTGTTCAGTGATCTCTTTGTGATTTTCCTAAATTTAGATTGGGCCATCATATGACCTCAAATGTTGCTCAACTGTGAAGAGGAAATCTTTTCAGGTCTCTTAATTGCAAATTCTTGGAGTAGAAGGAGTACCTGTTTTAGTGCCCAGTTGCAGCTTTCGATGTTGAAGGATAGCACTGAACTGTTTTAGCAGTTGTGCCACAGCTTTCTTTAGTTGCACTCCAATGTAAAATTAAAAATGCAAAAATAGGATGTATGGTGTTTTAATTAAGGCTTGCAAGACAAGCCACTTGTATAGCTACATGCATGTAAACATGGAGCTTTTTTTCTGGAGGAAAACCTCACAGGAATGCGGCAGGTGGAAGATGCTCAATATCTTGAGTGGAAAGATGAATTAGAGTGGTGCAATTTTGTGTGGTTACTCTGCAGAGTTCAGAGCTTTTGTCTCTGAAAGGATAGTGTACCACAGAGATATAGCACGGATGCTGAGTATGTTGTGCATGTATGATTGCCTGCAGGACCACACAGGGTTTCATAGCTGGCAGCTGCTGCATCTTCAGCAGGCCTGTAGCCAGTTAAAGGCCATATCTGGTTATTTTAACCTTGCTCCAGAATGGTTAGGATATGGAGCAAAACGTCTTGCCTTGTTCAGTGTGGAAAGAAGCCACTGGTGCTTAATTTTTCTTTTGCAAATCTTTGAGTTTTGTGATAAACCAAAAAGCCCTAAACCACATTATCTGTTCAATTCTATTTTTATGCAGTTGTGTACAGGTGTCAAAGTACATCTCGTTATCACAAGGGTGGAAAGAGGAATGCACTAAATTGAATGCTTTTGAACACTTGTGTACTTCTAGTGTTGATCAGTTTTTCTTTTTCCTAAGCATATTTGAAAATTTCAAATAAAGCATTTGCATTACTTTATTATCTTCATTTTTAAAGAGATGTTTCCAAGTTCTCCAGTTCTCCTGCACAAAGCATCATTTCCTACTTGCTATGAAGAAGGTACAGGAAAGCTGGTGGGCAAGCTTAAAGCTTGCCACCTGAAGCTTCCTACCTTGATGTCCTACATGCTCTTGCTATACTTTTTATGATTAATTTGGCACTTAAAAACAGTGACTCAAACATTTAAATTTACTGTCATCTTCCTAATGCATCATCTTGTTATTCAGTAATACATAATGCTTATTTTATTGATTGTATTCATAGAAGGTCAAAAGTGTGACAAAATCTTTGTTTTAAGGGAATATCTACAGGGCAAAATTAGGAATGAAGTACCTTTTAGAACAGACTGTATATTAAATTTTATGATGCTAGAATGAAGCCAAGTCATTCAAAATGGGGAAACGCCAAACAGTCCCCATTGTAATTTTGAAAATAGATCAGAAAATGAATGTTAGAAATCAAGATGATGCCACATGCCCCCTACACAGGGAGAAGGAACTGCTGGTGCACGCATGTGGAGTGGGAATGTTTCATCAGTTGGATGACAGCCTTTAAAGAGGGTTAGAAATATATTTAAAATCTCAGTTCTTGGTGCAACTGTGGGGTGCAAATAATGACAATTGTGTTTTGAGGTTTTCTTTTTGAAAGCATCCACACTTTTTCTTTTCATTCAGGTACCCACACCAGGACCTTCCTCCCTGCCAGCTTCTGTAGGTACCAAAAACTATTACCTGTGACTGCTGCAGTCTCTTCCCTGTCCCTGCCTTGCATCTTCTGCATTGTTCAGGCTCCAGTGGCTGGTGGGCCATGCCCATCCCTGGTCCAGCAGAGGGCAGCTGGGATGGGAACCTGGGCTCAGAACTGGGGTGCAGCCCCACAGGGGTACAGTGAGCACTGGCACTAGGTGAGGCAGGCAAGGGGCAGCTGCTCATGAGAGGCAAGATGGTGCTGCCACCATGGATCTGCAGTTTAGGCTGTGCAGTCTCATTTATGAACAGAAAAGGAAGGAGGGGGATGTTAAGTGTAGTGTTAATTTAGCATGTGAATTATTAGTATGGTTAGAGAACGTTTTGCCTCTTAGTTGGCATGTGTGAGGCTTGTGAAATTTCACATGGTCCTAGTGTGGTGAGGAGTTTGAAGAACTTCCAGGAGGTTTGAATCCCATTCTGACCATGACCATTGCTTATTCTCATGATGTTTTGCATGACCGTCTGCATGTTATTGTTCATTTAGTCATCGTCTGTGTTTCTGCTGTGTAGCACTTAAAGCACTGAAGCACAACAGTGTTTATTTTTAAGAAAGTGTTGGTGCAGATTGCAAAGTAAATGCTGGGAAGTGGCATGTGCCAGCCAAACAAATACATAGAGCATGAGCTGTCACTGTGAGTCAGCCTGGGCAGTAGATCAGAGGGGCTTCTGCATTATGTACCATTGAGCACACAGTCCTCTCACAGACTCCTCATGTAAATCACTTTTCACCATGCCTAGCCTGTCTTTGTAGGCTCTTTTTGCCAGCATACTATTTAAGCAAGTCATAGCTGTCCCTGGGGACTTATATAGTTTCTCTGGCATCAGTAAGTAAAAGCTCTGCAGCACAGTGTTACACAGCTGATGTCTCTTCTGTTCTTTTGAAGTAGTCAGTTCAGTTAGTACATGACAGCAGAGGAAGCATGTATTACCTGCTCTGGCAACTTAATAATTTTACATAATTTATTTTAAAATGTTACCATGTTTTGGATGCTAAATTTAAGATTCCTTAGTGTTACTCTTTTGTGTAAAATTCAGTGGCTGAAAGCTAAGACTGGAGTCCCAGAGAGGATGATTGTAAAGCTGCGTGTACAGATTAAAATAATAAAGTGCTAATTATCACTAGCCCAGCACGTGGGCCGTGTTGTAAATGAAAACAGTAAAATTTTGTTGTAACGGCGTATTAAATTTTGTGCTTTTGCTGTAAGACCAAAAATCAGCCTCTGTCTCCTCTCACCCTCTCCTGTCACCCCACTGAGCTGCAAACGTTTTTAAAAGCAAAATGCTTGCTGTGCTTTTGTCCTGTTCCTATCTTTGTTAAACCTCATCCCATAATTTCATTAACTGTCTAAGTGTGCCCCACAGCAGGTAAATCAATCCAAGGTGAGGCAGCCATAATCTCACCTGCCCTCCACTCCTTTCCCTGCCACTGGCAAGGGCACCTGGAGCTGCCTCAGAGAGTTGGGTTGATGAAACCCAGCACCATGTGGGGGCAGTGGCTTGGGGCATCTCTGCAGCCAGCTTGGTTCCTCAAGCCAGTGCACCACTCTTGTGTGACAGCTGTTCCCAGGACTGGAATGGTTTCTACGTCTCTGCTTGGCATTCAGGGTTGTTTAAAATGCAAACATGGGTTGGCAGTGCTGGTGAAAGAAGCAGTTGCTGGTGTTCCCCTTCTCTCATGCTCTTTTCCCTCTGTCAAGGAAGGCACTGCTGTATATGCATACTCAAATAAATTAGAGGGTTGCTCTAGGTTAAAACTAACAGCTGTTTTTATGCCAAGGCCCTGCTCTGGTTGGCCATGTGGCTGTATAAATGTTTGCCTCCAGTACCAGGAAGGGTGTGAGAACATGTGGCCAAAAGGGAGAGGCAGACAAGGCTTGCTTTTGTCTGTGGCTGTGCTAATTTAAAGTACCTTCAAGTGTTTATTGAGCTGTGGCCTCGCTTGTGGCAGTGTGGGGTATTTTATGTTGTGAAATATCTGCAGTGGGATGAAATGCCCAAACCAGTTACTGAGGCAAATAAATGGCATTAAGATCAAAGTGGACTGTGTGCTTGTTGGCTTGTTAAGAAAATTAATTCTGACAGAGGAACAGATTCCTTCCTGAAGAACATCACTCTATGGAATTTGGTGGAAACAGCAGTGAGTTTGGAGGACACAAATAAGGGCATTTGAAAATACTTGAAAAGGCTATTTAGAATTTGATGTCTCTGATTTAATTCCTCAGTATTTCTTATTCATGGAACTCTTTTATTCTTTGTGTAAACTTTTATGCCCACACTGAGAAAAGCAAAAAGCAGATACAATGTCTTTTAGTGGTATGCTGATAAAAAGTAGGGAAATGCAGAGCACAGGAGCTGAACAGAAGAGAAATTATAGTAATGCATTGAATCAGAAAGAGTTGTGTATTTGGAGTTAAAATGAGTGTTTTAAACACCCTTTTTTGCTTACATGATTCTTACAGATTTGGTTCTAGCTTTGCTTAGTTAAAAAATTTTTAATTACGTCCAATATTAAGTCAGGAACATACAGAAAATAATAGCTTATATATGTAAAATCTTCTCAGGAAATCCACTGGTTAAATTGAGTCTGTTCAAAAGGCAGTGCCACGTGTTAAAATTGAGATTGGTGTTTTGGTATGCATCAGTTGTGCTTTATAGATTATAATATTGAACTGTCTAATGACTTTATCATGCTCTCCTCTCCAAGTAAGGAGTAGGAAAGTATTCAGTGGTCTAAAAAATTATTTTAAACATGTTTTGGTAGTGAGAACAGGTTTAACAGTCACTAACAGCAGCTGTTCTCGGTGGGGAAAAGTTCTGATTAATTGACTTCCACAACTACAAAGTATAGTTAATCTTTTTTTTTTTTTTTTTTTTGGGTAGTTATAACTTAGCACCCACTCGTGCATGTTCAGTATTCTTTGATTTTATCAAATTCCACATTTTCTTCAAGTATCAAAATCCTGTGGATTTGGTATATTTGCGTTGGTCCCAGTCCTGTATTTTGTTGATGTAAAGAACTTGGCTTTAAGAAATTGTTTTCAGTCATCTGCATGATTGCATCAGATATCAATGTGCCATGGCTGGGGAGTCATGTGAATTGTGTCAGGAGGGTTCATCCAGGCTGCATTCAGAGGTGCCTGCAGAAGAGGTGGATCTTGCTCCTGATGCCAGCAGTCTGCCTTCCCCTGCCAGTTGCTTAAGAGGTGCCCATGTTTCTAACAAAAGTTTTGGTGAAGAGCTGAGCTTTTCTTCTTTGCTGTGAGCTTGGTCCCCAGGACATGTGAAATTGGATCTGCAGCCTCTCCAAGTGTCAGGTGTGATGTGTGCACACGAGTGATCTGGTGCTTCTGCAATGGGCTTTATCTGTCCTGCCAGTGCGGGAGGTCTGTGGTGTGACACAGAAGTCTGAAAGAAAACAGGAGACTTGTTCAGCTGTGTACTGACAACAGAGGTTGTCAGCCCATCCAGGAATAATTGATTAAGGAATTGATGTCTACCTTCCATGTGTTCTCAGATACTCTACCCTCACAGATTTACAGAAGCAAAGGATTCTGTGGCACTTAATGATTTGCAAGTGGACAAAGTGAATACTGTCCTATATATGCTGATGTAGTGCAAAGAATTGTACTTTTTCTTGGAGAAGTTGCTGAGTATTGAAGATTTCTCCCCTGCCTGCTGGATGTGTGTATGTGTCTCTGGAGTTCATCAGTGATGTTTAAATTGAGTATGGCAGAAGTGATGAAGCACCACGTTACATGGAGCTGCTCAAGAATTGCCCTTTTATAGCACCAATACAACAAGATGTGGGTTCATTGTTCTGCAAGTTTCACTGGAAGTGTGGTTTTTAAAATTTTCTGAATAGCTCATGAGTGATGCTGCTGCCCTTGGCAGACTGTATATGCCATGGTAATCTTCAAATTCTTCAGGCATGAAGTGTCTGGCATTTCTGTTATCACTAACCTAAGTGAAATATAATAAAAAGGTCTCAAATGCCTGTTCAGAACAAGCTGCTTTTAAAAATTGACTTCATAGTAAGATGCTGCAGATCAGCACAACTGTTGATTTCCTTTCCCTATCTTTCTAGTATGATTTGGCAGCAGATTCTTTAATATGGATAGAGGAGTATTCTTCTTCTCATATTCTTAAGAAAGCCTACAACAAAAGGGAGGTTTGAGATTGACGTTTCCATTAAATTGTGTGAAGCAAATGAGAGTTTCTCTCTCTAGCCGCGGGAAACAAGACATTGTTCCAAACTACAAGGGGTAATGTCATTTTTTAGTGATGTGTCTTTAAAAGAAAAGGCCCAATGTCTTTTTAAAACTTGAAATATTTTATTTGCACATTCTCACCTAAATGTGTTTAGTTGTTTTGGATTTCTTTTGCTTTTCTCACCAGAAAGCTGTGTCCTGTTCATCATGCCCAGTGCAGATATTGTTTCATGCTTGAGACAACTGAACAGCAAGCTAGCAGAGAGAAGTGTTTAAATGAATGTTAGGCATGATCTTTTCTTCTTTTAACTGGAGAAATTTACAGTTTAAGTAAATTTTGGGTCAAAGAGGAGACCCAGCCTTTCCTTTGTCTTTGATTTCCAGCACCATAGGCTTAAGATGCTAGGAGGTAGGGAAGAATCAAAGATACTGAATCGTGTGCATTATTGGTATTCCTGGTTTTAAGAAATAGTATTTGTGTGGTGACTGCATTGCAATAACTGGCCTATTCAAATGAGAAATAATTAACTTCCGAGCATTAGAGTTCATGCAAGGATTTTTATTTTCTTTCAAATACACTCAGAACAGTGTATCTGCCCGTACAGGTGAATGCTACTATGATTTCATATTCAGAAGGGGCCTGTGTCAGTGTATGTGCAGAATATTTTCAATCTATGAATGAGTAAGCAGTTGCTTAACCCCTCACAGGACAAGAAACGCACAGAGCTGGTAAATGGCTCATTGCTTTTGTTTAGGACATAATCTGAAACTGACTGCTGCTTGTGTTGATAATTATTTTTATGTCTGTAGTACAAAGAGTTTTGAAATGCTAACCCCATATATCACCATGAATATATTTGTTGTTTTTGTTGTTGTTCATATAATAAATTCCATGCATTTTCTAATGCATGTGAGTATTTGGTTGTGAAAAGCCATTTTACTGGAAAAGGAATCCTTATTGTTAAGTGTTAACATATTAAGACTAATCAGAAATCTGACATTTGAATGCTTAGTAGCTAATAAACCAAGGCCATACAGGTTCTGCATAATAAAGCTTTCACTTTTCTTACATTTATAACATGCCTTTTGAAAGAGACCAGGATTATAATGATACATAAAACATGCAGTTTAAGTTACCTCTTTGTAATGTTGAACAATGGTATCTCATGTCAGAAAAACTCTAAATTTAGAAGAGTAATTTATCAGGTGTCATCCAAATGGAAATAATATTTGCCATGGGATAGAACAGTGTTTTAAAGCAAATTGCACTAATGAAAACATGGCTGAAGAACAGCTTCACAAATAGAAGTTTTGATTTTACTAAGCAGATATTCCAGCTAGCTTTTCCAAGGATGTATCATTTTCATTCCATACTGCTAGCAAGATAAACAGCTGTAGTTTGTATCTGCATCTGTTTATGATTCTGTGTATACTGGCAGTACTTTAGCTTTTATAACATGCAGCTATCTTTCAATGTGCTCAGATTATAAGGAGAATAGTTTTTGTATAGCAGAAATTAGATGTGTTTGCAAACATATTAATCAGACGTAGTTAATTTAATCACGGGGGTTTGTTTTTTCCAGATCACTTCAGTGCGTTGGACTTACTTTTCCACTCAGTCTTATATGTAATACATTTAAGAATTTTGAAATTTAGTTAAAATTCTTATTTGTGTACAGTTTTTGTACCTAAAGCTCAGCTTACCTTTTTATATTTAGTAGAGGAACTACACATGTTATTGTGTAACATGAAACACTTTTAGCTGTCAAAACAAATTTCTGTCAATAGGAATCATGGTGATCAGTGTGAATGTTACTCTAAGAACACTGACATTTCTAAACCAGCACAGAAATTCTTACACTTTTTGTACTACATACTGGGGGCATTGCGTGTCTAGCTGTTGAGTAATTGAATTTATCAGTTTGCTCTTTATAATTTGATATTGACAATATACAATTTGTGCTACTGTTTCCCATTTGTCAAACAAATCAGTTTTAGTATTGTTATTGCTGTTTAAAATTGATACTCAAATGTTAGGTAGAAGGCTCCAGATTGGAGTCACAGCAAATTCCGAAAAATTGAGTATGTTCTCCAAATAAGAGTGAATTGCAGTATTAAAATAATGGTACAGTAGAAAACAACACATTAGCAGTTTGGTAATGGTCAGAGCTGTATTTAATATGCTGTATTTTATTTGCTGTCCATTGGCTTTCTACTTCTTTTTCATTGTGTTGTGAGTATGGTAAGTCAGTAAAACCAATGTGCTCTTGTTTAATTGTCAGGTTTCTCTGGCCTTTTCAGCACCTGTTTCCTTCTGTGCTGAGGTGTTGAGGAAGTATGAAATAGCAGGGATGCTTCCTGTACTGTCTATGCTGTTTTTTAAGTCATTATGGATCAGTTTCCATCTCATTGAGGAAGTTGTAGCAGCTCTCTGGTCATCTGTGATGATGAGCTAAGCAGAAGGCAATGGTAGTTGTATGGTATTTTGTCACCATTGCTGTGTCACTTACATGTGAATTACCTTGGAGTTTTCTCCCAATGTGGTTGGTATAGTGTGCTGTGGGGCACGTGGGTGCTGATCTCTTTCTGTTCTTTCCCAGGTGACGGGTGTGGACACACTGTGCTGGGCCCTGAGAGCGGGACCCTGGCCTCCATAAACTACCCGCGCACCTCTCCCAACAGCACGGTCTGCGAGTGGGAAATCCGTGTGAGGCCTGGGCAGCGCGTGCAGCTCAAGTTCGGTGATTTTGATATTGATGACTCAGACTCCTGTCACTCCAGCTACCTGAGAGTTCATAATGGCATTGGCCCCAACAGGACAGAGATAGGTACGAGCTTTAATTATCACTGTTTGAGGACTGTTGTCTTGTGTAGAACTCGGGTGTGCTGTTGGTACTTTTGTTACTTCTTAACAACAGCTGTATAAGAAATGCAACACAGATCCTGTAAAAATCTTTGATTCTTGGGATTCTCAAAGGAAGCTCCTCTGCAATGTGGTTTTTTTTTTTTCTCAGACATTTCCTAGTAGGTTGCGAAGTTCTTATAAGCAGTGAAGAGGGAATTGTGAAACTAGAAGCATCTTCGTTTAAAAAAAAAGGGGCATATATATATATGCACATGCCTCCATCCATCCATACATATATCTATATATCTCTATATATATACATCTTACCTGAAATGCCTTTCTTTTTATATGAGTTCACTCTGATTTGAGCTGTTCATCTTGGTGGTGTTAAAAGATGACAGGCTTCAAAAGGTCCAGATATCTTCTATCTTCTGATAATGTTCTTAGTTTAATTTTTGTTCTCTTCAGGAGAATTTAATGACTAGAAGCCAGTGGTTTTTTTTCAAATGGCAGTGTGATGTTATCATATACATCAAGGTGTATATGTAGGGTTTTAAGACTCTTGTGGTTACTTTGCATAAAAGTCAAAATAAATTGTCATTCTTCCTTCTCTAAAATTAGTTGTTATTATACAGATTAACTTTCTTTCCTAAAGCTTTAATTTGGAGAGAAAGAGGGATTTACTTCACTGAGACTGTTTTTGTGCAGTTCAAATACTGATCCTGCTAAATTGAGTCTTTTGAGTCTAGCCTGCTAAAGAGGCTAGTGGAGTGTTAGGTTTATTAACCCTCTTTTCCAACTGTTACCTAGGTAAGTGTGTGTGAAAATAAGTATGTGCTTGGAGCTGTTGAGCCAGACTTGGTCTAAAATAGGAAACGTTGAATGCCTTAAATGGCAAGGAACGTCAAGTTCTGATAAGTCTATTACTCACTTTTACAAGGAACTTAATGGGTTCGAGTAAATTCCTGCTTCATTTGTTGCCCTTGCTTTTCAGCTGTGGCCTGTGCAGTATATTGAGGAAATGTGTGTGTTGTTCTGCTCTTAATAAATTAAATCACAGGACAAACAGTGATGTTAACAGTGGCAAATACAGATGAGGCAGGGTCTGGGTATCTTTCAGGTTTGAAGCAACAGACACTGGAGAGATTAAACAGTGACTTGAATTTTCTTGGGAGAGATCTGGACTTATCCTGAGTTTTTCCATTCAAGACTACTGATATGGTCTAACATTAAAAAACTTGTTTTACATAAAATCTGAAATTCAGTCATGCCTTTTTTAACCCAAAATTACTTAAAAGTTGTCTGGTTAGATTAAAAAATAGTTAGTGGGTTCACTGAGAAACAGAGAAGGTTTCTGGTGAAGCTTTTAAGGGATAGTGCTTATTCCAAGCCTGTTGAGTATTTATCAGAAAATCAAAAGAAGATTCAAATGCTCAGTGTTAGGTTTGTCTCTAGAATAAGTAAGATCTAGAGGAGTTTATAAGATTTCAATACAGTCAAATCACTGTGCATCTGCAGTCAGATGTGCTTGTTTAAGACGTGGGAGTTCCCTCTCCTGCTGTATTGTTGCTGAACAAAAACACTCAGGATCCTTCAATGCGTAAGTACAGACAAAATAGCAAAATTACATCTTCTGCACATACAGCTGACAGAGGTGTTACTCCAGTCATGCTTTGTCCATTCCTAGTGCTTGCTTTTTAAAAGATGGACAAAAATCAGGCAAGAGGCCAGGGAAGAGTTAGAAAAATGATTTATAGTCTCAAAAGCCTACCTTGCCACAAATCATAAGGTGCATCACTCTGCAGTTTGTCAAAGGCTGTATGTCCATGGGGCAAAAAGCACTGGAGAGTTTATCCAAGCTGGATTTAAATGGCTTGCACTGTGTATTTGCCTGAAGGAGGGGATAAATGGTGTTTTGAGAGGAGTCTCATGATGGTCACTCATGTAACAAGATCCAGTGGCTAAAAACAAAACTTAAAAAAGAAACATTTCTGGTTTTTATTAGAAGATACCCTTGCTTTGTTAAAAAAAAAAAGAAGCAACAAAACAACTGAATAAGCAACATCTGGAAAGCTCTGAATAATGATAGGAATTTGTATTTTAACTTTTACAAATTTTTAAATTATTTTGTTAGTGTTTGGGAGTGCAGTTCACTTTTTAAAGGAAATTGGCATACATATTATATTCATTTTGTATTATATTTGTTAAGAACTGTTCCTGCCGGACTGTGTTGCTCCACTTCCTCTACATTAGTGTTGTAATTTGCCTTTATTTGAGAAAGGAGTCTTTTCCTCTTTTTCTGCTATTTTACAATATAACAATTACATAGTCATTATGAGGAAAGCAAGTGGCAAGATGAGCTGAAACCGAGGCAGTGTCATTTACTGCTGGTGATTGTCCACTTTGCTTATCCACTGCAGAATCTTAAACAGGGTTATAGATGGTTTCTACAGTACAAATGGTCAAGATAGCCTGTAGAACAGAAGATTATTTTTTTTCTTAACAAGTTAATTAACTGGTCAGTATCTTTACTAAAGCATCTAGTTAGTAGGACTGGAGAATTCCATATTGACTGGAGTCTGTTTAATAGATATTCATCCATAAATGTGACTTGGTATCAATTCTAGAACTTCACAGGACAAATACTGTCAATATCTGTGGAGTCCAGCAGTTAAAATTGTGTTATTTTTGTTCATTTCGTATGGCAAGAGAAGTCAGGTGCAGAACCTTTGTTACATTTTTTAGGTGTGACAAAATAGAAAGTGAACTAACTGGATACTAATGTATCCTAATGTATCCTAAGAATCATGGCCTATGATATGATATGAGTATGATACTGCTGAAATGCAGTGAGCTGTGCCTGCTGCTGTCCAGAATTAAGGAAAGTACGTGGCAGGAATCATGGAAGAGTCAATGAGGAAGAAGTGCTCCAGCAGCTTTGGGAAAAGGAGGGCTTTTTTCTCATTTGCTTCTCTAAATGCGTCTCATTGTCCTAAATTGATCCTTTTCCTTGAGACATTCCTCATGTTCTTTGAAGCTTTGACTGTGGAGGTTATGCATGGCTAGAGGTGAATGGGATAAGGTCACATTTATCTGTAGATAGTGGGGTATGAGAGACCTTTGACAGTGACAAAACAAATGTGGAACTCACAGTCTGCCATTTGCTTTAAATGGTCACTAAGCACATTATTTAGTGTCATGCTTATGTATTTGCTTTTGAATATACACCAGAACTAATGTGAGTCTACACCACAGATGAAATAAGAGGGTGGAAATTGAATAAGATGCTTATTACATGTGTTATTTTGGGTCAGTATTTGTTCTTCTCCTTCTCTCCACAGGAAAATACTGTGGGTTTGGCTTTCAAATGAATGGTTTAATTACTTCAAAAAGTAATGAAGTCACAGTACAGTTCATGAGTGGAATTCACACTTCAGGACGTGGATTTCTTGCAGCTTATTCAACCACTGACAAATCAGGTATTTATAATCATTTGGTAATTTTCCTCTGCTGGCAGACTTAGACCTTTCTAGTAAAAACACAGAACCAATTCATTTACTCCCACATTCTCACAAATTAACTTCTAGAAATTTAGTACACTTTTCATGATCTTCTGTGTAATATATTCGACTGCCAGTTACTTAGAAGTTGCCGTGGGTTTAAAGAAATGGTATCAAAGCTTACCTTGAATAGCATAGTAAAAATGTCAGTTGTCTATTGTAAATGAAAGAACTGCTTCAGATTCAGCACAAAATGCATTTTTTTCTTGCAGTAGTCAAGGTGGCAGGTAGCTAACAAGTTTTATTATCAAGTTGTATGTGTTTTAAACAGACTAACTTGGTGGAAATGTTATTTCAGTAGCAACATCCTGTACTCCCTTAGCTCTTTGATAACATTATCTGCTGACTAGTTTTTTGTCTTTTTCTTGGTTTTTTTTCCCTGATTTTGGTTCTTTTAAGCCTCTGAAAGAGGTTGCTGCATTTGTTTTGCATCTCCTCCCACTCATTGTAAAGGTGAGTGAGCGATATGTGTGGTCTGCAAGGAACTGAAGGAGCGGCAGCACCTGCCTCAAGGCAAAAACCCTATCTGGAAGTTATTCTAAAAAGAGCAGATAAAGAGTTTCAATTTTTAATTTTGTGGGGGTTTTGATGCTTTCCTGTCTGAATTTTGGTCTGTATGTGTTGATACACAGCAGACACAAACACGAAATTTGTGGTATCAGTCATGGATGCCAATAACACAGCACTTTAACAATTCGTTCTCTGTAGTGCTTGGGTTCAGCACTGCAGAACCATTAAATGATGAAAACACAGGCCTCTTTAGCTTATTAATTTAATTTTGTGAAAAGAGCGTATGTTTCTGTCTCTGATTTATCTCTGAAATATGGCTATAAATTAAAATTAGGCTGCACAGAAAATGAATTTTTGTAGTATTATCTTGTCATATTCTCAGTAGATTTCCCAGTTACTCAGACAAATTAGCAAGGTTCTACTGTAATACAAAATCTGTTGCAAGAAAATTTAGTAGGAATGTGATTTTTTTCGTTCTGAGACTTTTGGTTAATCCTCAGAGGCTCAAATGTATGTATTTGTACTCTTTAAAAAGCATATTCAAGCTTGTTGTCTTTATCATCCTCTTGACCTAACATTTTTTCTTTCCAGACTTAATTACCTGTTTAGACAATGCAAGTCACTTTTCCGAACCAGAATTCAAGTAAGACTGATTTTTACCTGTTTCCCTTCCAGTCTCTTTAATGAAGTAATTTTAGTGTTTCTACTTTGTTACATATATCTGATGCAGCTTGAAAATTAGCCATCCAGAGAACTTGAGACACAAACTAATTAGGGTTAAAGCTGAAGAATTTTGACATTTGCACTCCTCCTTCCTGCTCCTCTCTCTCATTTGTGTTATATACATGCAGTATACAGTAGAACCTCGTTAATTTGCACTAACACATAGGTGCTAATATCTCATTTCCAGAGAAACAATACTGCTTTTATAAATATAGCAGGTACACAACTTAATTACTGACATTTGTATTACAGTTACCTAAGGAGCACTAAATGATGAAATGTGTTAGAAATTGCCAACCCATTTCACAGTTTGGTGCTCATTAATGAGGTTCTGTGGAGACAGAGAATGCTGTACATTCTGAAGGGGAAAATGTGTCATTTCCCTGTTGTCTCCTTCTCCATTTCCATCTAAAGCAAGGGCAAAGCTGCAGACTGTTGTGAAGTATCTAAGCTTACGTTTTGTAGAACTTAAACCATGGCAACATGAAACATTTCAAAGTGCAATCTTTGCATTTCTCCTTCATTTTCCCAGGTTCCAAAACAGGGCTCTAGTTGTAGGTTCTGGCCTTAGTCAACATGTGACAAAGTCTCTGAATCCCCCTGTTTTCATGGAACCTACAGCGTTGTTCCATTGTTGCTGAACTGTGGTGAAAACATTGATGAGTTTACTCCACTTCACTTTTAGCTCTTGAAGATGTAATAATTTCATGTTGCTATGGCCCTAGAACATGAACACAGGCTTGCTCCAGAGTGCTGGTGTCATGCCTCTTGCTTTTTATGAACTAGTGGTAATTTGGCTGGTTTTTTTATGATCAAAGCATTGCCAAAAGTTGTTACAAAATAGCATTACTTTTCAGATGTTTTATTTAAGGATGCAAAACACAGATATGCAGGTCTCTAGTTCATAAAATAAATTCATTAATATTGTTACTTCTATGACTTGAATTTACAGGAGCCATGTGGTATTCATATTATAAAATGCCGACTTTGTTAGTTCATCATATTGAGACTGGAACTGTACTTTCAGCTGTTTCAGCTTTTTGTTTAAAAAAAATTTTAAGTGTCTATTCTCCTGTTGTGTACTTGTGAGTATTTTGGATCTGATTTGATAGATCTTCAAATAGGAGGTATCCTTACATAATGATACATGAATAGCAGAGTGTTGTAAATCAAAAACAACCTTTTTATAACAGTAAGAGAATTGTAGGTGCATACATATCCTGACTTAATATTTTGTTCTCTTTCAGTAAGTATTGTCCAGCCGGATGTGTGATTCCTTTTACTGATATTTCAGGCACTATTCCTCATGGATACAGAGATGTAAGTAAAAATACCATGGGCTCAAGTGAATTTTGGTAAAACACATGATGGATAATGCAAGTCAGTTGTTGTTGTTGGCATTAGTTGTGCTTTCTGGATGCTGGGATTTGTACCTCCTAAAAGTGAATGACATGGTATTAAATTTTTAGCACTGGTGCTAAATGACATGTGCTTCAGATGTTGCCATCTCCAAGAAGTGGAATAGTATAGTGGAGTCTCAAATACTTTCATAAGCCCCACAGAGAAGGGTGGATCAATCAAAAGAGTGGAGTTTTTTCTACTTCCTCTTTTCTTTTTGTTGGTTTTCTCAGGCTGGGAAATTGAGATTTATAAAGAAAGAACCAGTTATTTTAATGACATCCTCTTTGACACTGTAATGCTTCTTTCAGCAGTGTCTTAGTGGTTATCTTAATTTTTGTAACACTTGAGAGATTAAATACTGTTTATGTGAGCAGCTATAAAATTATTTGCAAAACAAAGTTAATACTGTAACAGTAGTTCTATAAATTGGTAACGAGCATCTTTAATAATGTACTGCTTACTTAAAACACTGCAGAACCCTATGCAATATTTTTCTAATGTAAGCCTTTGCAGGTCAATTAATGTACTTTCCATAGGCTGGGAGGATGTTTGCTTTTTTTTATTTTTAAGAGAGTATAATTTTGCTAGCAGTCTACTAAAAATTACATTAAATCCCTGAATTTTATCTGAAAATACTTTTTGAATAAGCCCTTAGATCTAGCACAGAGGTAAGATAATGTAAAAATTTTAGTAACCAAAGTTTTTAGTATTAAATACAAACTTAAAATATGCCTGTTGTTTTATTTTTTTCCCAAATATTTGTAAATCCCAGGCTCCTTGCTAAAACAATCAACCCCATGTGAAAATGTTACCACAGTGTAACTGTGTTACTTGTTCTGGTCTGCAATGAGTCCAAACTAAGGGGCTGCAAGGTAATTTTTGTAGCTAGTAAGGAGATGAAATTAATTCTCTGCCTCACAAATTTGCTGCATTTGTAGGAGTTCTGCCTGTTGGGAGTTTTTTGCCAAAATCTGGAACAATTGCTTTCTATGGAGTAAAAGGAAACATTTTCCTAAGGAAACATAAGGAAATAAATGCCCTGTGACTTTCTTTTTGTATACTTCATCGCTCAAAAAAGGCAGAGAATTTCCCAGAAGTCAGGCTGTGTGGAAAGAAATTAAATTATCCAGCGCTTTAGACCAAGTTTCAGCTTGAGGTTTCTCATGCATGTCTTTCTAATGTATGAGAACTGTTTGCTGCTTTAAAAAATACCCCAAATCTTGATTCTTTTCTGTGTGACCCTAATGTTCAAAGTCCTTGAGGTCTCAGAGCTCTCACTGCTGACATCTGGTGAGCAGGGAGGAGAGAGCTGCATCTCCTGCAGAATTCTGTGCTCTTACTTTAATGGAAGGGGGAGCTGTGTTTATCCCAGACCCTGTTGGATGTGAATTTATTACTCTTTGCAAGCCTGAAGGACTTGGTGTGACGAGTGCTGCTCACTGTGGCACCTGTAGCCTGCAAGCCAGGGAAGTGTCACTGTAACATTTGTTAGTAGATTCTGTCATCCGAGGAGAGAAGGCAAGAACATGATACCCTGCAAAAACATTTTTTATTACTTATCTCCACTGACTTGTACAACATGGGTAATTGGCTTGTTTAGGATGAGTTGTGTGCATGTGTTACTGTGGCTTTACATGGATCAGTGTGCTGGATGGTAAAACCATGTTTAACCACAAGTTATGATAAAAAATACAACCCCTTGGCTAAAAGCTACAAAATCTGCAGTACATCACCCCTTAATTGTGAGAAAATAAACAAGCATACTTTCAATGTGCTTTCTGTTAAAAAGTTTTCTATGTATTTTGTTGTCTACTATAATTTATTGTAGGCTGAGCCTGGCTGGCTTTTTCAGACTGATTCACCTTGGTGTTAGTTTGAGGTTATTTAATTACAACAGTTACATTCTAAGTACATCTGGGTGAGGACACAGTGAAATGTAGGGCCTTCTTGTGTTTTTATAAATTCAATAGTAAATAAGGATTAATGGTTTCTAAATAACCAAGGTAACAGTTAACTAAGAATAGTATTTTAATGTAATAGTAACAAAGGCTTTAACTGGACAGTGTAGCATTTACAATATATGGTGTGGTGTTTAATTTATTCACTTAATGGTATGGAATTTTTCTTTTCCTCCCTCCTTCAAGTCATCATCACTTTGCATGGCTGGTGTTCACGCAGGCGTCGTGTCAAATACTCTGGGTGGTCAAATTAATGTTGTAATCAGCAAGGGCATTCCATACTATGAAGGATCCTTGGCTAACAATGTCACCTCAAAAGTGTAAGTGTATTTCCTACCATTTGCTTGTCATTAGCACCTTAGGTCTTGGTAGTGTCTCATTGTGGGATTAATTTCAGCTCGTGGAGTTATATGTTCCCTGGACAGATTCTCTTCTCTAAGTATCTCACACTTCTGCTGTAGTGTAATTGTTTTACCAAATATCTTCAATCTCTAGACCAGAAATTTTCATTTTCCAAATTCTGCACAGAGGTTTTACCTTCTTGGCCATAAATTCGTACTGGTCTGTGGAAAAACATTAATTTAAGCTTTTCAGTTTCAGGGAAAGAGTGTAGCTTGTGATTGTATCTCAAGTCCCACAAATGAAAGCAATCACAGGAGACTGATTTGTGTTACTATGATTGGCTTAATTTGAAAAGAAAGCATTTTAATGAAGTCTTACATTTTGCTAGGTAGGTGTTTGCTTGAAAGTCTTTAACCCAGTATCTCTGGACTTGATTTCATTTGAGAAGGTTGTTTGTACTGAGAGTGCTGCAACTTGCTGGCAGAATGTGTTAATCATTAAATGCTTGTTCAGGCATATGTGCATAGGTTTCAGTGGCAAGCAGTCAGACAAGAAAAATAAATTGAAGACAGTTTGTTTCAATTTTTCTCACTGCAAAACATCATCTTTTGTTCTCTGCAGGGGACCCTTATCTACAAGTCTCTTCACCTTTAAGACGAGTGGTAAGTGTTATCACATGTATTACATGTTCCTGCTTTCATACAAACTTTGTGAATAGAAATAAGTGTACAGGTATGATTTCTTAATTTTTCTAATTTGTGAGACTTTTATTTAGTGCATTCCCCAATAATGTATATTTTTGAATTGTTTTGCTATCTCAGTTTGATGATTAATCATTACTACGTTTATGGGTACAGTGATGTTTCAAGTAAGCCTTGCTTATCTGCAGAAAGAGATTCTTTCAGGCTAATTAAATAAATTAGCTGTAGTTTTCTAAGTGGAAGCTGGTTTTCTGTAAGTCACTTTAAATGCCATTTTTGAGTGGATGATGGAAGTAGTGTGAAGACAGTGGCTTCTCCTTAGTCTCTTTAACTGTTTTAATAACAACGTAAAAACCATAAAACCATAACGTATGTTTTTCATAAAGTTAAAAAAAGAAAGGGGGAAATCATGCACATATTTCTCAACAATAAACAAATACTTTTCCTAATACATAAATAAAAGACACAGTGAATGAGGATATAAAGGCAGGAATCTGATGGGCAGGAGTGTTTGGTGATGGAAACATATAAATAAGCAAAAACTAGAAAATATATTGTGCACATAATATTAAAATTATTTCTCTCTCAGACATCTGCAGGAGCTGAGAGAAGGAATTACACGTCTGGTGTCCTTATGCATGAAGAATATTAAACGCAGTCATCCAGGCAGGGTTTGCTGGGTTTTTTTGTCTTTCAGAATGTGATCTGATAGTGTGTATGAAAGCAATTAAGCGGCTTGGAAATTGGATGAGATAGGACAGAATGCTGATCTAGACTTTGTGGATTTCAGTGACACGTGAGAGATTATTGAATAAGCTAGAGACAAGATGCAGGTCTAAATTAAAATGTCTGTAGTTGTGTTGCCTAGGAGTTAGGTGAGGGAGAAAAAAACCCCTGTAGTATACTCAAATGAGGTTTATCAGACTGTGGTGAAGGTCCTAGTGTGTTCCTGCTGTTGTAGCTGTTTTCATGACTTGGTGTGAAATAGAAGAGTGTGGTATTAATGCTAGAGGGATGGTCAGTGCAGAGGAACATGAGACTACTTATAGAGGAAGAGCTGCCTGACTTTGAGACTCCATAGAAATTACCTGAAGCATCACAGAGCAAAGTGTGGAATGTGGCAGGTAGTTAGAGACCGAGGCATTTCTGCTTCAAAAAAACAGCATGTTAGATGGAACATGACAAATTTCCCTTTTCACTAAGGGAAAAGGATTCCCTTAGTGAAGTGACCCTGTGCTGTGGCAGGTGACGTACACCCAGTAGAGACAGTAAACTGTTAATGCCATCTCACAGCACATGGGCAAGACTTTCTCTGGGATCCAGTCACATGTGGACTCTGCCACCTGTGCCTCCCTTGAGGGATGAGTGCCTGCCTTTATGCAGAGGGGCCTGCAGGGAGAGTGGGAGTTCACAGGAGAGGAGAAACTAGGCTGGGATGTTCAGCCTGGCTGACTGAAGGCAAAGATTGCTCTCTGCTGATACTTCTGGGGACTGTGCATGTGAGAGGGGAAAACTTGATATTACAGAACAAGAAATTTAGCCCTGAATTTAGAAGATGTTTTTCAGCCACCAGCAGAAGGCAACATGGGAAGAAACATTTAGTTGGAATGGTGGCCAGAAAAATGTAACTAATCTCAAGAATGTGTTTGAGCTCAAGAACAGGATTATGACATGACTTCCTACATGCTTTGGTTTTGTTCAAATTAAAACTGTGATACTGGGGTTGGTTTAAAAACCCGAGAAGTTATACAGACAAAGAAGGAAAGAATGAACCAGTGGTCTGTTTCCCATTCCTGCATCAACCATACATACTCTTGGACCGTGAAG
This sequence comes from Illadopsis cleaveri, assembly GCA_013399915.1. Classification (NCBI taxonomy): domain Eukaryota; kingdom Metazoa; phylum Chordata; class Aves; order Passeriformes; family Timaliidae; genus Illadopsis; species Illadopsis cleaveri. The sequence goes on from VXBB01023750.1 coordinate 35,124, forward strand.
GTTCCTCAGTACTTCTCATTAAGTGCTCTATGTGAATGGTGACTGAGAGATTATCCACTTTACTCTGGGAACAGGCATGTCATGCCATTCTCGTGACTAGTTTGGTTCTGGCATCCCTGTTAGAAAGCAAAAGGCAGTGTGTTTTGCTGGTATTGTTGTTAGGGAATAAATTTAGATGGCAGTTTAATATTTGCATGTAAAGTCTTAAAATTCAAGCAGCGTTAACTTCGGTTCTCATTTTCAATCCTCACCTTTTCTGTTGTTCAGGTTGCTATGGGACACTGGGGATGGAATCTGGGGTGATTCCTGATTCCCACATCACATCATCATCTATTCTTGAGTGGCCTAACCAAACAGGGCAAGTAAACATTTGGAGACCTGAAAATGCCAGACTAAAGAGGATTGGACCTCCTTGGGCTGCCTTTATCAGTGATGAACATCAGTGGTTGCAGATTGACTTGAATAAAGAAAAGAAAATAACAGGTATGTGAATTTGATGTGGCTTCTCAGCAGCATTCAAAATTTTTGGTTGCTGATACCTTTTTTTCCAGTGCTGGGCCTTAGACAAAGCTCAGGTGGCACTTAATTACCATTACACCTAATTTGCTTCCACGTCCTAGCTAATACACTGAGGAGCCTGGAGCTAAAAAGGTGTAGTTTCATAGTAGAAGACATCTCTTCCATCAGAATTTGTTGAAGTGTTTCCTGTGGTTTTATTAGATCCTTGAGGTTTCCCTTTTCCTGCTCGTTGTCTGCTTGGAGGTGCAGATCAAAATCCTGTCAGCTCAGCCCACTGGTACCAGAGTACTGACTTGTGTTCCTAGTTTTCCCTAGTGCCCATCATGGCCACAGTGAATTCAACAGGAGGGAAAGGAGCATTTCCAGTGCAGTGTGAGGAAGCAGCAGACACATGAGAGCAGCTGGCAGCCTCCCCTTCCCCTTCACGTCCTTCCCTCAAGTGGGGCTTGGGCCCACAGCTGGAAACTGCAGCCGCCCCACCAGCAGTCTCTGCTGGGCCTTGCTTCAGCAAACAGGCCAGCCAGCCAGGCTCTGGGTTTGGCCCTGCTCCTTCACACAGGGGATGATTTTAGCAGCTGTGTTGATTTGGAGACATAGCTGGAGGTGCTGTTTCCCAGGCTGCTCTGGATGGTTTGTTTTCTGTTCTGAGCTGAGCAGCCAGCTCGTGGTTACCAGTTCCTGTTGACTGCAGTGTTGCCCATTCCAAGTAGCGAAGCACTGAGGCATTGTCATTTTGGGTTTAATCTTCATGAGGTATTGGCATTTTGGGTTTAGTCTCCAGGGTAGCTGTGCAGCTGTTGTACCTTCAGTGTCAGTATTAGTGTTTTCTGGTTTAATTGTTCAGAGGTGATTTGCTGCTGTTAATGGGCATGTTTGTCATCTGGTGTAAATCAGAATTAAGTTGGATTTAGGTGGAGTGCTTCATAGAATCTGGGGCTTTAAGGCTATTGTGAAACATGTTCCGCTGATCATTTTGCATATGTCTCTCTCCAAAACGCCTGAGTTGGTCTCTGTAACCTCAGCTGCTTACCCTGCTATCAGCAGCATGGCTTGCTGTCAATTAAGCAACTTGTATTTACCAGTAGCCTTTTTTATTACCTCCCTGAGGGCTCTTTGGATTTTGTGTTACTCCTCTAATTCCTGTGCTAATAAGCTTTTCCAAAACAGCTTTCCTGTGTGAGTTGTGCTGCAGTGTCAGCTGTAGGAAGTTGAAGTTCTTCCAATGGAGCCTTTAGGTTGGCAGTACAAGAGCAGGGAAGAGCTGTGTCAGCAGCTGCAGATGGGAGTGGGCTGTGGTCAAATGAAGGGCTTGTTTCCATCAAGAAACTGGGGAAAAAGGGCTTAGCAAAGTTATATCATGACAATTAAAATACAAACTCAGTAAAAGTTTCAGTCACTCTGGAAGCTTCAGACCCTGGCACTTTAGATAAACTTCTTGAAGTTAGCTAACTGGACCAGTGAAGACTCCACTATGCAGCTCTGGGTTCAAAACCCGATCTGTTAATTTTTATGAAGTGGTACCAGTTTTTTGTCCTAACTGGGCACCTCAATTTTCACAGGTATTGTAACTACTGGATCAACTTTAGCAGAGCATTACTATTATGTCTCAGCCTACAGGATTTTATACAGTGATGATGCACAGAAGTGGACAGTGTACAGAGAACCTGGCATGGGTAAAGATAAGGTAAAAATACCACGTACTTTCTAGGTATGTTCTATGGAGATTTCACAATTGTAAATACAAGTCATTTTGGTATGGTGAGAAGTCATTAAACAACTTTCATTTTTAGTGTTATTTTGAATCATAAACAGCAGATAAACTGAAGAAAATATGACAATACGCAACTATGTAAAGATTTGAACAGTTCTAAAATTCAGATGTTACTTTTATTACTATTTGGGGTGGGAATATTCTATACAAGAAATTTCTATTGCCTATGGTAGGCTATCTGGTACTGCATCTCTTCAAGAATAATTCTATTTCTTTTAAAATAGGTTATATGTTTTAAAATTAAGCTTTACTTTCTTATCTTCTTCTGGTTACAGAAAATAAATGTTACAGTTTGTATTATTTTTCATGTTTTCTAATGTTTCTGTCAATCTTAATTTTTAACCAAATACTTTAAAGTTTTCTATATAAGAGAACGGCCCTTGCAGAGGGAGTATGTTCAGATTACAAATGTTTTGCCACACAGAAAATGTCCCTAATGTTAGAAGCAAGATGATCTTATTTCCCCCTTGTTTACAGCTCTTCAGCATTTAATAGACAGTAAAAATGAGAAAATTCCTGTCTTCCCAGTGGTTCAGATTAGATTTGCTTAAAGAAGTGACAGAATTCTTAGTAATGTGACTGGAACTAGATTTCCCATCTTTTCCTTCAAATCCTTAGATGTAATTTACCTTAGTTCTATAGGCCTGTGGTATTGTGTACATATAACTGTAACTACTAGTCTGGTAGTTTTTTAGAAACAGGCTTTAAGGATGGTCACTTTGGCTGTCCTTGGTCTTCTCTTTACTCTGAGTTCAAAATGTTTCAAGGTAGGATGTAGCATCCTGCTGGAGAAGTAAAAGGTTTGAAGTTTGTTAAATTAGGAGATTTTTGAACACTGAATGTAATTGCAGTTGTAGACACTTGAAAGAGAGGAGGAAGATTTACTGTCGGGTCTGAGCTTACATGTGAACTAAAGTGACTGTTGGTGTGAAGTATTCGAGAAAAAAGGAAAAAACCAGCATATTTTGCTAGTTTTGAGTGCCCTCTTCTGGCCATAAAATAAGATCTCAGCAAGCTGCCTAGATTTAGGCTTCAGTGTTAGTTTGATAATTTTCTTTAAAAATTTTGCAGCTAATATCTTGGATTTGAGTGCATTGTTCCTCTTGTATGCTCATGGAATGAAACAAATTGTGGAGGCTGAAATTACAGGCAACAGATCTCTCTTTGCGCTCTGTGTATCTTTAAGGGACAGGGCATGAAGAATTGTATGTACCCAGGAGCTGGCAGCTGTAGTTAAATGACAGAAAAAAATGGTTCAGTTTGGTTCAAAATAGCAGATTTTCTCTCTATCTGCCATCACCTCACTTGATACGGATTTGCTTCTGGATGCATCTGCTTGCAGGCTTGTCCCTTTCAGCATGCCAGACCAGCTGGGAGGTGCTAGACCTTGTTTTTTTTGAAACATGTTTGAAGTTCCTAATGTTTTTCAGGAGACTAGAAGTTTTTCCAAGATTTTCCTGTAGTTCTTTCTGCAAATATCTTTTACAGATTTGGCAGTACACAAGAAAACCTTTTCTTAACTTTTCATGGATTAAAAAAAAAAAAAAAATTTTGAATTGGGGAAAAGGGACAAATCAGAGTTGTAGTGTTAGAAAAGCTTTGTTTAACAGCATAGAGGGAAATTGAAAGAGTTTGATAGTAAAAAGAAAATTACAGTGATTTCTAATTTAAAAGTTTGTTCTGTATTGAGCTCAGAAGCAAATTATTTTTTAATGCGAAAATTAGGGTAACAAAAAATACAGGGCTGCAGAGTTACTTCTGTAACACTGGACATCAAAAACTTCACTGATAAAAGCCTGGAGTGAAGATCTTTACTGTTAATCTTTTTTGAAAATAAGAGTTGGCATTGATTCTTTTTGCACTTGCTGTTACATGCTCAGGAACCTCAGCCTCAGAAAGCTGACATGAGATTCAACTTTCAGAGTTGGGCATCTGTGTCCCTAATCTGTAACCTCTGCATGTGTTGCTTGGGCAGCCTTCTTTTGGTACTGGGCTCTGGCAGGCACAGCACAAGCACAGATACAGCAATTTGGACTGGATGCATCCCCTCTGGAGGTCAGCTCTCTATTTTGCTTCTCACTTGCATCCTTACCAAAACAAAAAATGCTTTGGGGAGATCTGTAGCTACAAGCCTGTCATTAAAAAAAAGTAGTAAGGGAAAAGTGGCTGTAAATTGGAACTCAGTCTGCTGTGGGCACATGTACTTCAACTACTTGGTGTTATTCATTTATTTCCAAAATAATATCATAGGCTTGCCCCTGCATTTACTCTGTCTTCATTTGTTGCTACTGAATATATTTAAGAATAAGAAGCTTAAATTCGGAGCAGAGACTTGTTTTGAATGGATAGTTTACAAAAATAATTATTTCAGACCTCCAGGGATAGTCTAGACATTTTGTTCAAAATCCAGCCGTGCAATACAGAAATTTCTTCTCTTGTGTATCAAGATTGAAACAGCAGTGATTTGTATTGATCAGAGATGTGCTAAAAGCTCTTGACTGCTCCATGTTATGCAGACACATCAGCTGTTACACAATGCACTGCTTGTCTTTAAGAATGGCAAGGTGCTTTATTGGTTACCAAGTGGTGTGAGTGAGAAGAAAACTCGTAATACTGACTTTTTTCAGGCAAGTGCCATAATTCTGCTCTGCATTGTGTCTGCCATGATTTGCAGTGTCTGTATCAGTGCTTCCAAAAGAAGGAACTCATTTACTGTCATCCCAGTGGTGACCTGTGTTGCCGCAGCACCACAGAGTTGCTTGTTCAGGGCCAAAGCCCCACTGCTGTGCACTAACACGGAGACGCAGCTCATTTCCTACCCAAAGACATGGTGCCAAACCAGTCCTCCTGAAGGAGGGGGAGGCTTGGAGTACTAGGCCAAGTTGCTGTATTGCTCTAAGCAGCTCGGGGGTGAAAAACCCATGGTTGCTGTAAATCTGTCAGTGTGCTTACACTGCATCTCCCAGGGCCTCTGCTCACTGCTTTTAACCTTCAACCAGACTTGTTGTGTGTTGTCACATTTTGACCAGTTCTTTGTGTGCAAGGATGGCAGAGAAGGACCAGCTGGAGCTCATCCTTCACGCAGAGTCTTGCACCCTTCTGTTGCAAAACCTCATGGCTCAGTGTGAGACTGAGGAGAGCTTTCACATTCTGAACCCGAATTCTTGTATTTCGTTGTGGCTCAGCACTTGTAGGCAGCAGCCACGAGAGGACAGTGTGGTTACACACTTGAGGGTGCTTCCCAGTGCTTTCTAATGAATACCATCCTCAGACAGGCTGTGCTGAGCTGCTGGGCTGTGTGAAGACACTGCTTAATTCCTGCTTGCATGGTGTCACAACTCCTTGCTATCCACGTGTATTTGAAGAGTAAATGCAAAATACCAAGAAGAACCAAGTTAGAATGGCTCAGCGCCATAAACATGTGAAATGTCTGTAACAGCAGGCACTGCCTGGGGAGCATCAGTAGGATCTTCCATGGTACCTTTACTCTGAACTATGTGGCTGTGTGCATACATGCACACAACTTTCTTTGTTTTATTTAGTTGTAAATGTAATGGGGCCAAGGGAGTGGACAAGTGCAGGCAGCAGCAGCATTCTGGGGTGAATTGGATCCTTCACTGTTTATTCTTCCTAAACAAAACATCAAATTTGGTAGTACTTACTTAATTGCTGTGGTACTTGTAGAACATAATGTTTCTCTCTTTTTTTTTTCCCCCCTTCTTTTCTAGATATTTCAAGGGAATACTGAATTGTACCAGGAAGTTCGCAACAATTTCATTCCACCTATTATTGCACGGTTTTTTAGGATTAACCCCTTAAAATGGCACCAGAAAATTGCAATGAAAGTAGAGTTGCTAGGATGTCAGTTTAGTCTAGGTAAGACAACTAAAAGCTTTCAACTGTGCAAGACAAAAAGTGAAACTATTAAGGTTGTAAGTGAAATTATTAAGGTTAAAAGTTATATCATGGGTGTATTTTCAATGAGTCTGAAGTAGTTCTTGGCTGCAGAATCCTTTAACTGGTACTTCTGAGTTTATCCAAAAGTTACTACACTTAACCAGGAAAATACTGAATTTAGGCGTACACAAGGTAATTTATAAAATATTTATGTCAAAAGATGCCAATCATTTGCTTTCCATTCGTGGGCAGGGGGGGCAGGGGTTCCTCATTATATAACATGAACAAAAGTTTTACAGCAAACTGTTCCAGCTGTCTTCTCCTGAAAAGGAGATACGGAAAACTAGCACTTCAAAGAACTTGTCTTATAAATTCTTTTCTTCTGAAGGTCGTGCTCCTAAAATCACCTTGCCACCACCACCTCAGAACAAGAATGATGAGAAGAATGCTGACTTCATGGATGACTTCATTCATTCAGTGAAGACTTCACTGCAGACAGATAAAACAACTTTCACACCTGAAATAAAAAACACTACAGTGACACCAAGTGTAACCAAAGGTATCCACCATGAAACAGAAATGTTTGGAACTCCTTATAGTGCTTTGGCATTTATTAAGTGTGCTTTCCGCATTGCAATTTTCTCAAAACTTAACAAATTACAGCAGATGGATCAATATTTTATTTCTAATATTTACCAGTTATTACATGCACGTATGATAAAAGATGAGCAGTTGTAGACTGCATGCAGAAACAAAACTAATCTGCCAAGTAATATATATAATATAAATGTATATACAATATATATTTTATAGATATGTAATAGTTCCATCTTCCAGAACTTGTTCAAACTGAGTTCATCTTTTAATCACTGAACAAATTTTGTCAGAAGGAGAAGTTGTGACTTGTACTTCCCTTCTGAATTAATCAGGTATAACTACTTTATTTAGAATTTCTTAGTACAAAACACCTTTGATATAGCAAATCTTTTTGGAAGCACTCTTTTTGACATGAAATCTGAAAAACGTCACCTGGCATAATTGTTCTGTTTATCAAAGAAAATGGTCAGAAAAGGGAGCAAAGTCACTGCTGATGTGGGCACTGCTGAAGTGTCCTTTGGAAGGCAGGGGACAGGATCACACACAGACCCAGCACAGACTGATTGGGATTAACTGTTAAGATACTGTGAAATTTACTTCTTAAAGGAGGTTCAAATTTACATGGTGGCACTAAGGGATTTTCTGTATAAATAACAGAATACATTGTTGTAATGGAAAAACCGTATATTAAAACAAACTGGTTGATTTTGATGAAAAACTCTGCAAAACCACCAGTTGTGCATGCATTTAGAAGAGCTAGATGTTAATTGAAGTTTGCATTGTGGGAGCATCCAGCAGAGTACTTAGCTGGGGGATCTGGTGTGATAGACACTAAACATGAAAACTGTGTGCTTTACCCAAGTAATTTTCAAATCAAAAACTGATTTATGAGAAGCTCTTTCTGTCTGACACCACTTAATTTAATGGCTTTCAGATGTGGCATTGGCAGCAGTTCTGGTTCCAGTGCTGGTGATGGTCTTCACTACTCTGATTCTTATCTTAGTTTGTGCGTGGCATTGGAGAAACCGGTAAATGAACAGATGGATGAAAGTGCTTTAGATGAATGTGTGTGGGAATGAAATTCTGCATGTATTGCTGTGGGAATTCTGTGGTCTGCACTTGTGGAAAGAACTGCATTCTTTCTGAGAAAAACTTCACTTGACTAGCAAGGGCAGAGCAGCTTTTTGTTTTTTTGTAGCTGTTTTCAAAATGAGTGCTTTGACTGAAAACTGGTTTCTCTGGTAGCAGCAGACTGGTGATGGCAAGCCAGATTACTGGTGCTTATACATTAAATTTGAGGACCAGTTACAGCCAGGGTGGTAGTTGCTGATCATTAATTAATGCATCTTTTGATAAGCAGACTAGCTAAAATAACCCTTTTTTTCTTTTTTATTTCACAGCAAGAAAAAAACTGAGGGCACATATGATCTGCCTTACTGGGATCGTGCAGGTAACAAAATGGTTTTATGAAACCGTTTATTCAGTGTTTTTTGTTCAATGTGTGTTTCAGATTGCAGTTACAGTTTCCACTAGCAGAAGCTTCTCTAATGCTAACTGAGGGTGGCATAGCAAACACTGAATTTCTTTTCTGGACAAACTTAACTGCACTGCTTTTTTCTCTGATTTTTTTATTCAGAAATAGTAAATGTAAATGTCATGTCTCCTCTTAGAGCTGACCACTTCAGGGGTTTTTTTGTGAACAAAATAGAACACCTCTTAATTATACAACATGAGGGGGAAAAAAAAATTATAAGGAATATATTTGATAACCATTTCTTTGGTACTTTTTTGTCATGGAAGAAAATCTTTCATCTTATCATATAAGTTCTGTCAAGAATTTTGTCTTCATTGCCCTAGGAAGGATGTGGAATTTAGATATATCTTCCATTCTTCTGTCTTGTGCCTCATAAACTTAAGATCAGACAATTGCACCAAGCAACTCTTTGCAATGATCCTGAAACCATCTGTGCCCCAGGTGCAAGGGGCAGCTGCAGCAGCTGGGTTGGTACTGCTTTGTGACTGTGCTTCACTTCTCTGGCCTCCTGTTGAAAACTTGCACACCTGTGTGTCTGCTCACTGGCATTCTTAAGTATGTCTTACCCTTTAGACAAGGAACCTTTTAATCACTTATTTTGCTACATGCCTGTTTCTGATAGCTCACAGCTCTGATGTCTTAGGGTTTTACTCAAAATAGTGATCATTGAGTTATTTACCTTCTTCAACCAAATGCAAGCTGTGCTGAAAAACATTTTAGTAGCTTAAAACACAGTACATATACAATCTTGGGGGTTTTTTGTTGGTTTTTTTTTTTAATCCATGTGAAGGATGGTGGAAAGGGATGAAGCAGTTTTTCCCAACCAAATCAGCAGAACATGAAGAAACTCCTGTACGCTACAGCAGCAGTGAAATCAGTCACCTAAGACCAAGAGAAGTCCCAACAATGTTGCAAACAGAGTCTGCAGGTACTTTGTAGGCCATCTATATGGGTTAAATCATACTTGTGATCTGGAAAAGGAGGGTTTATGGATAGTGCAGATGCCCTTTCCCTGGTGACACAGGCACGGGAGGAGGATGACTGGCTGTGCCTTTGGTTCTGTGCTTACCTGCTGATGGCAGAATTGGGAAGATGTGTAGGAATTGCAGCTTTACTGCTGGCAGGATTACTTTTCTCCTTTTGGCTGCTTGTCTGTATCACCCAGCTAGGCAGGCTTTTCACCTCCAGCTTTTTTAACTCAGGTTATCTCTTGAGCTAAAACATCTCAGACTACATGCAGGCTTCCCTCCTCAAAGGATAAACCCTCCACCCGCATGGCCAGCACACATCCAGACCCAGGCAAAATAATTTTATTTAAATCTAATTTAAAGAGAAGAACATTTCAGTAAGCTTTGTTTTCAGGCAGATTTGCAGCATGGAAAGTTTCAGCTCACTTGGGAAGAAGTATAAACCTGAGAAGTGGGGATGTTTTGGCTATCCCAGTGGCTTTACCTATTGGGTGGAAAGGAATCCTGGAATCCTTTTCCAAAGCAATTGGTACTGGTGGACAGAGATGGACCACTGGTTTGATGTAGGGTAGTACTGATCTCTGGGGTGCCACTGCCAGGTTATATATAATATGATGCCGCTGTTAAACAATCCATTTTGTTTTGTTTTGGCTTGCAACATAGAATATGCTCAGCCCCTGGTAGGGGGAATTGTGGGCACGCTTCACCAGAGATCAACCTTCAAACCAGAGGAAGGAAAAGAAGCCAGCTATGCTGACTTGGACCCTTACAACTCCCCCATCCAAGAAGTTTACCACGCCTATGCCGAGCCACTGCCTGTCACCGGACCCGAGTACGCCACTCCCATCATCATGGACATGTCCAACCATCCCAGCACGCCTCTTGGTGCTCCTTCCATTTCCACCTTCAAAGCTGCAGGGAATCAAGCTCCTCCACTGGTTGGAATGTGCAATAAGCTGTTATCCAGGACAGACAGTGCATCCTCAGCACAGGCACTGTACGATATACCAAAGGGGCAGCCGGGGCCGGGCAGTGCCGACCAACTCGTGTACCAGGTGCCACAGAGCGTGGCCCATCCCACTGTGAGTAAGGATGAACAGAGCTAGCTCATGGGTAAGGTAGAATGATGGCTTATTTCTAAAAGCCAGTTCCAAAAAGCTCACAGTTTCATTTTTTTAATTCCATTGTTTTGGTACTGTTAGTCTTAAATAATACAACGTTGAACCAAAAGATGTGGTATGGGAGTCTGGGAAGACAGTAATTCTGCTTTTCCTTAAGCTGTATGTACAGTTAACAGCTTGTCTCCTGCAAAACCGTGGACTTTTTTGTTACTACTGTACAATTGTCTGTCAGACATGAGAGAAGAACTCTTCACGATTAGCTCCAGTAATTCATAGATGTGAGTGGTAAATTGGGAGAAACAGTTTAAGTACAAAAGCCAGTTATTTCTTCCTAATGGTACTGTTTCTTGGGGAAATAACCCCACCTCAATACCCAAAGCTCTTAATTTCTGTACAAGCACTACAGCTTCTAAAATTCCTCTTTTCCGTGTAAAATGTCTGCACAACTTTGGACTTAACAAGCTGCTATCAGGACTGATGGCAAAAATCCCTTTAGCTTCATGGCATAAAGTAGTTTTGATTCTGAATTACATTATTTCAGCTTTTGTTAACAGAATTGGAAATTTTCGGCTGTGTGTTCCTCAGAAGGTTCCTGCCTTTTTGGTTAGGTTAGCCTTCCAAAACTAGAAGCTGCTGTCGGTACAATCTCTTTTCTGCCTCTTCTCCTTCCGCCACTCAGTCTTGTTCCTTCCTAGGGATCCAGGAGGCACAAATTGACACAAGCAAACTACCTGGCAACTGCTTTTACATTTTCCCCTATGCTGTGAGGGCCACTTGAATAGCACCTGCCTCCAAGTCAGACTTTCCTAATGCTCAGTGCAAGAAGCATCCAGGTCTTGGAGGTGACTTGAATTGAGAAAGGCCCTGCTCTGCCCTCCTCCAGAATGTCCATTGTTCTGTGTTCAGGTGTGAGCTTATACAAAAAAAAATCTGTACATGCTTTTGTGAGTGCTTAAGGAAGCACACAAATATTCTAATGGTGCACAGTTTGTGTTAGACATGCATTTAGCACATATGGTACGTTTTAGCACAACTGCCAAATTTAGCCTTAGGGCATTTTTTTATGATTGTTCTTATTAGAAGCATGAAAGATTTCAAAACCTTTGCAAAAGAACCAGTACTATTCCAAAGAGTGTCCATTTCAGATGTATTTATTGGAATTTGTATCCTTTGAATGTTCCAGTGTTCTGTACTATGAAAACATTGCAGTTGGTCATTTAATGGGGTAATGTAGACTCATTTTAGCTAGGTAATCACAAAATGAAAACAATCTGAATGGCATATTTGCCATTTTTTATCTTGTTAAAAAAAAAAAAGCACAGCTTTCTTACCTAAGTAAGAGAAAACCCCACTATAAAAATGCTGTATTTTTATTTTAACAGCACTATTGGAAAGATGCTGAATCAATTTGTAGATGTGGGACTCCCTGGCTACACAGTAGCTATTTTATGGACTTCAGGGGTTACTGTTTGTTTGTGATGCAATTCAAAGCCTTGTTTACTGCCCAGGTCCTTAAATGCCATGGACAGATGACATCTGAGTGCAAACTGCAGTGCTGTTCAAGGGGCTGCTGCCATGCCTTAATAACCAGTACAGTGCCCTCAATTACCACTTGAAAATCTGTTTGCAGAGGGGCTGTATATAAACTCTGGAGTCAAAAATCACTTGTGGCCTGTTCAGCGTCTAAAATGTGATACTACATAGAATCATAGAATGGCTGGCATTGGAAGGGACCTTAAAGATCATCTACTTCCAATCCCCTGCCATAGGCAGGGACACCTTCCACTAGATCAGTTGCTCAGAGCTCGATTGAACCTGGCCTTGAACACTTCCAGGGATGGGGTATCTGTAATTTCTTTGAGCAATGTGTTCCAGTCTCACCACCCTCACAGTAAAGAATTTCTTCCCAGTCTGTAACCTAAGCTTCCCCTCTTTCAGTCTGTACCCATTTCCCCTTGTCCTGTCACTGCAGTTCCTGACAAGGAGTCCCTCTCTGGCCTCTCTATGGGCCCCTTCAGATCCTGGCAGGTTTCCACACAACCTCCTCTTCTCCCGGCTGAACAGCCCCAACCTTCTCAGCCTGTCTCCATACTGGAGGTGTCCTGTCCTCTTACCGAGCTCGTGGCCTCCTCTGGACTTCCTCCAACAGTTCCATGACCTTATGTTGGAGCACCAGAGCTGGATGCAGCACTCCAGGTGGGGTCTCACCTGAGCAGAGGAGAATCCCTCACCCTTCTGGCCACACTCCTTTTGATGCAGCCCAGGATCCCATTGGCTTTTTGGGCTGAGAGTACATTGCTGGCTCATGTTGAGTTTTTCATCAGCCATCACCCCCCAGTCCTTCTCTGCAGGGCTGCTGTCTGTGAGCCTGGGATTGCCCTGACCCACGTGTAGGACAACACCTTGTTCAGCTCCATGAGATGCCAGCTCTCAGGACTGTCCAGTCCCTCTGGATAGCATCTCTTCCCTCCAGCATGATGGCACCTCACAGCTTGGTGCTGTGGGCAAACTCACTGACTCACAGTCCCACTGTCCCTGTCACCAACAAAGATGCTGAACATTCTCTGTGCTACCTTAAAGCCCAGTTCTACAATTTCTGATCATTCATTCTTATTCATTGAGAATGACATTTTTTAATTACTTGTTTTGGAGCTGGGCATCTTAAGCCTAAATGTGAATGTAAGGATGGTAAATAAGACCCATGGAGGAGCAGTTTCCTGCCTGTGATTGTACTTTTGATGTTACTACAACTTTTTTTGCCTGACAAAAATAGTCTGCAATCTTTGTAGTTTTGCTTCAACAGGTAAGTAACTGTTCTTAGCTATCAGCAGCAACTATGACTGAAATTAATGAGCTGATCTTATTTCAAGGAGTGGGAAGTTATTAGTTTCCACTAAGATGTGACGATACAGCTGCAGCCAAGTTAAGAATCCTCTCCATTCTCAACCTGTACCAGTTTAGGCTTAGAAAAAATAATCAACCATAAAAATGAATGGATGTGTCCAAGTCAGTCATAAATAACACACCTGAATTTAATTTTTACTGCAGACCAGGAATAGTAGAACTGGGGATAGCTGAAGGCTAAGGTGCTATAAGAATTAAGCAGTTTCTCTACAGTGGGTTATTTTTTAAGCAAACATAATGCAACTTCATTATCTGAGGAGCATGAGCTGTTAAAGAAATGAATGTTTTTAAAATTTAAGCCCCTTTTTGGAAGGAATTTGGTCCCAGGCTTTGCTCCTGCTTCAGACTTTGGACATGTTACCTGCTGGGGTTAAGATACATTTGAACATGTAACAGTTGGGTTTAATTGCTTGACACACTAAGACTAGAATTTGCCTGTGTACAATAAAGCAAAGGTACATTTCATGGGTCTCTCTTATATATGAAGACATGTATATAAAATGTATTTCAACCTTGTTTGGCTTGAGTATTCTCCCAGAATGTATGTTCTTACCTCAGCATGTATTGTAGTTGCTCAGTATTTGTATATGTTGCTAGGACTTAGACTGTATAAATAGTGAGGGGGTTTTATATGTTAAAAAGTATTTTAAATAAATTGTACATACGTATTGCTCAGTATGTTTGCAGTTAACACCTAACTTGTATCTAATTCATCTGCAGTCTGGAAATGCCAGGGAATTGTGAATTACACAGGGTCATGCCCAGTCTCCAAGCATTTCCTGGTAGCAGGTGGGCTGGTCCCTGTCCCCAGTCAGCGCAGCCCCTCTGCCCTGCTGGCCAGGCTGCTGGTGAAGTCTTCAGTTAGACCATGGCTATTGCCAGTCACTGAGTAAAGCTGTTGCTGCTTCATATGAATTCCAGCCCTGCAGTGCCTCACACAAAGAGCTCAGTCATAATTACTCTTTTATGAGTACTGGGAGTTCACAGTGTCTTGTTGCAAGCTGGAAGAAACTCCTGTTCCTCTACCAGGCACTTCAAATATCTCTTAAAACATCAAAGAAATACACGCAATTGAAACAAGTGATGCTGACCTGTGAGGAGATGAGCACTAAGGAATTCTACTACACATGGTAGTCCAGTGTCAGCTTTATGAGTTGTCTGTTCTTTAGATAAGAATTAAAACAATTGTTGATCATGTAATCAAATGTAGTGTGGCTCAACTTTGAGAGATGCACAACTATCACTTTTATGAAACCACATGATCAGTAACCAAATTCTGATCTAAAGAGGGATATAAGATTTGAAACTGGTGTCAGTTTTCTGCACAGACAGAAGTTCATAGCAAGGCTGTCTCTGGTGCCATGAAAAAGGAAAGGAAACAGTTTTTCTGCACATGTCATGACAGTATTGCACAGGAACTGGATGAGACTCCTACTTATATTCATGTTTAAATATCAGAAGATTAGAACAGCTTTTAAGTGTCCTGTCTGCAAGCTGACCTGAACTAGAGTGAGCACACCCCCACAACTGTATGATCAAGTTACAGCACAATCAGTCTCTTCCTAAAACCAAATTCAAATAATGTGATGTTTTAGCTTTTTTACCTTTGTACATGGCTTGATGCAAGACAGAGTCCAGACTGGTCAGGGTACAGCTGAAGGAGAAGGTGAATGGCTGCAGGTCAGGTTGCACACTAATACATAAAAGTTATTTATAACTATAAAGTCTTACATAATTTTCTAAGTGCCTGCAGACCACTTGCCTTGCTCCTGAACATGCTGCAGCTTTTTAAGATTTTAGCTCTCCACAACCAGCTTGTGGTAACAACAGGCTTGAGTGCCAGAATCCATTCTGCTCAGGAAGGCTCCTTCATTCTGGACTATGCTAGTACATGAGGCCTTCTCAAATAAGGCAAAAACATTGAGTTTTATTGGTTAAAAAAAAAAAAAAGGATCAGTGCTGTATGTATAAGGAACCTGATCCCTGTCTAAACCAGCTGATACAATGGCATGGATAATTAAAATATTCTTTCAGAGGTCACAGAAATAGGTCTGTCTCAAGCCCTTCTACACCTTCCCTTTATAACAAAAATAGATTCGAAGATATGGTCTGTACTGCTGTACCTTAGTAAGTGTGATTCCCCCCCCCCCACCCACCCATCAAAAGTCACACAGTTCCCAGCTGTGAATGTGGGATAAGAAGGCACTGGATCATCCAATAAAGTCACTTGCAATTGAGGTGAGCAGCTGCCTCTCTGCTGAAAGAATATTCAGGATTAGAATCTTGTTTCTGATAAGGAGGCACTTAAAAGTATTGAGAAGTTCCTCATGTCTTGCTCATCTTCTGGGTGGTGCAAGATTTGTGGTCTTCCTCATCCTTCAGCATAATGAATACACTTACCTAAAAGACCTAAGCTGGGACTGATTTTTCATGTGTTGAAGAAATTCTAAATCCTCTCTTGTGCATGTATAACTTTTTTGTACTCTTGGTATACTCGCTTCACTGAATCCTGCTCACAAAAAAAATGCATGCCTTTTTTTTTTTTCCTAAAGTGAGGAGTTGTGCCAACTTTCTGATGACCAAAACACCAAATGCTTGCAGAAGGGAGAAAAATAATTTACTAAAATACATGATTGTTTCATGTGGGGAGGAAAAATTATTTACTGAAACCCATTCCCCTGTGGGAAGAGCTCAGCTGGCTGCACTGCAGCAAATTAATCTACAGGAACAGAGATACAAGCTCCTGTCTTTTGTCTTGTGCATGTTCTCCAAAATACCCAACCAGCTAGAGCAGAATGGAAGGTTCATAGAGGAATTCTCTCTGCTGCTCTGCAGTGGGAAGCACTCAGCTGGGTTTCCTTCACCTGGCCATCTGCTTTGGGGGTAGTTTGATAAAAAAACAGCCTGAAGACTGTGCTTTTTCAAGTTTGGTTCATAGACAATAGAGAAAGCATCAATTCCTTCATGAAAGGATTTGTCAAAACCGAATCAATGCCAGCAAAGCACAGAAGTGCAGCTTCTGCCAAGACTTTGTGTGAATCTGCTAAGGAAGGAAGGCAGGTGAAGGCAGGCAGAAGTGCAGTGGAACAACTCTCCCAACATACATCCCTGTTAATGCTTTTGGAAGCTGGTTGCACTCCCTGATCTGCCATTGACTGCAAAATTTTGCAGTTCTGTTTTCAGTGGAGGTTTGTAGTATCGACTTAGAGGGAACAGTTTAAAAGGTAAGCCTTGTGTCAACAGTTAAGTAACATTCCTCAGCTGCCAAAGTCATGAAAAGTTACCTGCTTTGCATTTCGTGAACTGAAGAGACAAAAAGAAATTTCCATGGCAATTATTAGGAGCAAGTGAGGAATGGCTACAAAGAAGACAGAGCAAAGGGGGTGTTAAATGTGTGGTTTGTAGTTTAGGATCAAGACAAATTCCATACATTACCTCTAAGAGGCAATAAAGAAAGTAATTAAGAGCCTGATGCAAATAAACAAAAAAAGCCAGTGATATTTTGTACTCCTTCATATTTCAAAGGGACTGAAACCAACCTTACTTTAAAAGTCACATCTGCTCTATCACATTAAACTCAATTTAAGGGAAAGGTGAAAAATGGACAAACATCACTGGAAAACTTGGTACAGGTAAAAGAGTTTGAAACCAGTGTGGAGCATTATACAGAATACCCTAAAAGGAAACTGGCCAGAAAAAAAGAAGAACAGAGGTCTTTTACAAATTACCTACAGGTCAAATTCTACCATTCAGGCGAAGACAGAGCTGACACCAACACCACAGGAACGTGCGGGGTTTATGATGGCTTTGTTTTGCCTTAACTGTGGTTCTCTCCTCTTTGTGTTGTTCCATTTTCTTTTAAAAAATTGAGAAATCTTTCTCTTTAGGGGCTCACTGTAAGTTGAGGTCCATGGAAATCCATCTCAAAGCTCCACCTCACAGAAGATCCCCTCACAAAGCTATGGAGTTTGCATGGGAACTGAATCAGGAATGTATAATTCACATTCACTGCAGTCTAGTAGGTAGCAGTACCTTGAACAGGAGCTCATCCAGACATGGAAACAGCACCTGTCCTGAACTGGTTTGTGATGTTCAATCTCCTGACACAACAGTGAAAACTCCTGATGCACAGGAATCTTGTTGAACACAAAACAACATTCAGTATCAGAAATAACAGCATTGTAAATAATAGCATTGTAAATAATAATAATAGCATTGTAAATAATAATAACAGAAATAATAACATTGTAAAATACAGACAAACGTGTAAACTCACTTGTGTATGTAAAACACCTATGATGGAATATATTTGGAATTCATTCAGGATTGCATTTGCAGAACAAAAGTTAGAGTATTTTCCAGATGCTGAGACAAAATACTTAAGCCTCTGCTGTTTTCTTCAGGTTTTACAATGACAATTTGTTGTGACAGGTAGAAGATTTATAAAAGAAAGGCCTCATTAATCAGGCCAGCTCTATTAAATTAATAGCTAGCCTGTCATCTCTTCTAAGTGTAGTTAAGCAATTAGCAAGTTCCCATGCAAGAATAATCTTGGTATGAAACGTTCATTAACACAGCAACCTCTTCTTGGGTTGAAAAGCAAGCGCATCTGTGTAAACAGTAAGATCTGTTTGATGTGAAGGAAAAAGACCCAACATCCTAACAAAATTCCAGTTCCTAAGAGCAGATCATAACCAATGGTATGTCAGTTATGTTTTCTTAGCAAAATACAAATAATTTATGCTGCTGTGCATATTTTATAGCATTTTTCCCAACACAGTAGGGGAAGATGAAACCATAATCACAAAGTACTGGTCTCTGCATAAAGTGAACAAAAATGAATGCTGATTATTAAACCAAATGTCTCTTATGAAACCAGACCTCCACTGGCAGCATTCTCACTCCAAACAGTGGCAGATGCTAAATTTTTCAGCACCAAAGACTGAAATAATTACTGATTATTTCAGAATTTCTTTGGATCTGTATCAGATTTTAAACTCACAGGATAATGAGACAACCACACAATATCCAGTACTAATACAGTTGCCTGCAAGAATGATTGCCAAGAAGATCCACTTCATCCCAGCTGAATCCTCCTTTATAAATGGGACAGTTTAAAAACTCTCTCTAGTGACAAATTGCTTTTGTTGGTACAAGCAGAGAGGGGTACAAGGAAGCTGTTTTCCCATGGGAACACTGTTACACTTCTGGGTTTGATTTTTCGAAAAATAACTAGTTACGAAACTTCACATTTTTTCAGGATCTTGGATGCAGAACATCTCAGAGCCAGCAGAATGACACTGAACCATTCTGAGGAGCTGTATATACAATTTTACACTGTTTCAACAAGTTCCCCCCCCCCTTTCATTTTGCATGGTAAGCTATATCTGACAAATTCACTATTTTCAAGTTCTGCACTTCAAACACAAATATTTTCAGATCTTCATTCACATGTTTAAAAAAATCCTAAAAAAAAATTCCTTTTTGTGTGCCTTCAGACTTAACCTCAGATGCTTTCCATGTCTCCTAACCATGAAGCTGCATCTAGAATCAAACAAAAATCTAAGATTTAAAAAAAAAAAAAAAATCCTCAACTGATCCTTTCTCTACAAACACATGCACAAGAAATGTATACACAATACTTGTTTACAAGTATACAGTAAATATGACTACATATAATTAGTTATATGTATTTAGATAACATACGGAGATCCAATTCAAGATAGTATTACTAAGTTTTGCAACATGAAACCAAACTCTTACTCTCACATAACTTGAGGAAAAACAGCATGTGAAATCCTATTTTTTCTATACAATCAATTATATTAAAATACCACTGATTTAATCAGCTTTTCTCTAGTACACCTGTACTGCAGTTATTTCCTCACAGCATTTACAATTCCATGGAAACAAGCAGATTTTGTTACCAGCTACTTGGAAGTTAATTAGTGAAGTAAAACTGTAACTGTATAAACTAAATATGTAATGGCAAATACTTACAAAAAATCCCACTGAGTCAAAAATTGCCTGAATTCTGAATTTGGGTTATTGCTTAAAAAATGAAATTTTTGCTTTCATATCAAATAAGTTCAGCTCAGAACATAATTATGCAAAAATAACTTTATATTATGAATTATGATGAGAAATTATTGTACATTTTTTCAGTAACATAACTATTTTCACATAAAAAACTGTCTTCAAAATGCCTCAAAATAAGCACACCAGAGACTTCCTAGCCTTCTTTTAGAGAAGGAAAGTACTAATGCTTGGAAAGTGTCAGGATCAATCCAGTGTTTTTCTCACAGGCCCTTAACTCATCATTGAGGATCACGTTAGATAGGGACAACTCAACTCTGGTATGAGCCTGAAACTTTAAAATTATACTACTCCCCCACAGAAAAAGAATGTATTTTGCTCCAGGGCTCAGCATTATCAAATTGAAGTAATTATGGAAAATAATCTTTCAGCAGCTGAGAGCACTTAAAATTACACCTGACACATTCATACTTCCATTTACTTCTATGACACGATCACTGTCACCTGTTAGGTTGGTGTGGGAAGTGCTGACAGAAAAAGTAAGTTTCAGGGAAAATCCCAAATTACAAAACTTAGCCTATTCACTTACACTGTGTGTGACATTCCATTCCAATCAAAACCCCCCAAAAGCAAAGAAATAGGAAAATGCCCAACAGGCTTGTGCTCTGTCTTCTCATTTTCTCACCTCCCTTTGAAAAGCAACTCTTGACCTTGTTAGTTAAGACTTGGCTTTCCACTGGTTGCCTGAGGTGAAGTTATGAACTTAGAAATCTGAATGATAAATTCCTCACACCACAGCCTAAAACCCATTGGCACAATTACAGTTTATACGTATGTTAAGCAGTTCTTGTATTTAATTCATTTTATCAGTAACAAGAATATGCAGAGATAAAATCTTATCCATAGCTTTTCTTCTTGGCTCATCAACTTCATTCAGGATCAGTTTTTATTAACTGCACAGCCAGAAATGACAGTGCATGAGGAAAGCATGCTCAGAGGCTTTCCATGATCATTGCTGGGCCTCATGTCAACAAGTTTAAAAGACAGTACTCTGACTGTAAGCACTGGTGTAAGGTGTAGATGATGACTCACTGATTATTCTTTTATTAGTTTTAGTGATTCTAATTTCAATTTCTGGGTGTCCCAAACTGGGATGGCACCACACAGGCCAGCAAAAGCCAGCCCATGCAGGGACTGTCATCGAATTACACAACTTGGAAGCACACTCTGCCACCCACCAGGGTGATGTGGGTGGCAGTGCATTTCCTGGGAGCATATCCTTGGCACCCAGCATTGAATCCCTCCTTCCACCCAGTGCTGAGGACACGGCACCGCCGCAACAGATTTCCCAGCCCAGCCTCTGTGGGGAGGAGGGTTATTAACTGCAGATGTTACAATTTTTCTGAGGCTGGTGTGAAGCCTCCCTCTGCACTGTCAAATAAATGCCGCATTTCACCTCAGAGGCAGCACAGTGACTCCACACTCTCTCCCCACTAATTAACTGGTTATGACAACCAGTGCTATGGGCAGGTACTACTTCCTTACTTTTTTCTCTTAACCATTCCAGTTTCTTGGACACATTTTGTTATCCAGTGTTTTCAGGTTCATTGTCACTAACTATACAGCCCAGAGATAGCCCAAGGATTCATAGAAGTTATCTGAGAAATCTCAAGGCCTTTTAACCTAATCTTAAACCCTGAATCCTCCAGTATTATAACTGGTAATGCAACAGTCTTCATTACAGACAGAAAGTCCCATAGGGGAAAAAAGCAAAAAACTTTGTGTAGCTGGGTTTGATACAGTAGAAAATCTCATTTTCTTCAGAAGCTTTTTTAATTGTTTCAGTTTGAGAGGGATCATTTTAGGCACTTTACTGCAAAGTGACAATAGCTGCAATAGCATAGGAGTATAACTAAACAGCCTCTTTTCATCTTGTTTCATGCTGTGTGTTTTTGTTCACAGAGTACATAGTACGTAATCAGTAAATACTAGATATTTTGGTTAGAACTTTCTGAAACATAAGCTTTCCAAGGTATGAGCTATTTTCACAGAATTACAGAATGATCTAGGTTGGAAAAGACCTTTGAGATTATCAAGTCCTACCTAACACCTCCTCATGAACTAATCCATGGTGCTGAGTGCCACATCCAGTCTGTTTTTAAACACCTCCAGGGACGGTGATTCCACCACCTCCCTGGGCAGACAATTCCAGTGCCCAGTCATTCTTTCAGTGAAGAATTTTTCACTGATGTCTAACCTAAACTTCCCCTGGCACAGCTTAAGACTGTGTCCTTTCATTCTGCCAGTTGCTGCCTGGAGAAAGAGACCAACCCTCACCTGACTACAGC
>VXBB01023750.1:59040-81392 GCA_013399915.1 Illadopsis cleaveri
TTCCTTTCATCACCTGTCCTGCCACCAAAGGCATTGAGCAGAACACCACCTGTGCTCCTGCCCCATCAACCACTTGGCCCAGAGCCCTGAAGTCCCTTTTCATTGCCCTGACACTTCTCTTTTCAATCTGCAGTACCAGCAGTACTGCCAGCCTGCAGTACCAGCGGTGGGCAATAACCATGGGGCTGAATCAGCCCAGGGAGTCTCTCAGTGATATCCCAGACCCCAGGGAGCAGCAGAGCTCCCTGTGGGATGGGTCTGGCTGATATAAGGGGCCCTCTGTTCCCTTCAGAAGGGAGTCACCCACCACAACTGCCCTTCTTTTCTTTTTAATGTCACAGGGGGTGCTCTGTCTGACAGGTGAAGTGTAATTGGGAGGCTCTCTGGGCAGATCACTTTCTCCACCTGGCTGCAGTCCTCCCCATGGACAACAGAGTTGGCTTTGCAGCACGTCCTTGCCCTGTGCAGACCGAATGGCCACTGCTACCTGCTGTGTGCACCCCCAGGACTCCTGCAGGACCACTCACTCCTCCTGTCTCCTGGTGAAACCCTGAACTCTCACCACTCAGGACCCTTCCACCGCCCCCAGCAAGCAGCCATGAAGCCGCAGCAGCCAGGGCAAAAGTAAATTTTGAGCTCTAGCAAAGTGAATTTTGGAGTCAAGATGAGGGAAGTTCCCCTTCTGCCAACCAGCAAGGCTGCTGCTCCGAGGAGCACGCCCAGGAACTGGACAAAGCACATATTCCAGCCCAGATCCAGGCTTTTCACACAAAGTGCCCCTTGAAACAGTGCTCTCAGGAGAGTGTGGCCCATGCCAGGACTGGAGGCTGCTGTCAGGGTTCCAGGACAGCCACAGGCTTCAGCTGCCTCAGTTAGACTCACCCAGGGCCCCCATCCTGGCACCCCTGCTCAGGGGCCTGTGTCCTCAGGGGAACTGGAGAAAAAGGTAATTAGGCATATTTGTGGCAATAAACTCAATTGTTAAGGTAGTTTATAAATTTTAAGTACCAGTCAATGTTTCTGCAGCTGATTGGAATAAAGAACAAGAACGATTTACAGCTACCTGTCAATGTGAGATGCTTTTTTTTAATGTGAGAATTCCAAGCATAGTTTTTCTTAGAATAACCACAGAAAGCACTGCATGATTAAGGTTTTTCCAGCAATTAGAAAGCTGCATGGTATTGCAGAAGTGTTTTACATCCACACTTTGCCAAACCAATACAGGCTGCTCACAGTTGCCAGCAAATTCCCCATGTAGCCATAATGCTTTATGTAGCTGGATTGTTCTTTCCTCTGTTCAGGCTGCATCTTACTCCTTGGGGTCAGAAGGGAACATGGGATTCCACTGAAAAAGCACGTTTCCAAGTGAGCACTCAAGAAAAGGTGTGCATTTGTGTGGCTATTAAGAGCTGCCTTTTTAGCCTGAAAATTATCTCACACCATCAGAAGCATGAAAGGCAGGCAAGAAATAGACTCAGATGGTTGATTTAAACATCCTCCGATGTTTTTGGGAGAGGTGTTTCATAACATTTACCAGTTTGATTTCTGATCTCCACTTTTGTGGGGTATAAGGCAAGACTTGGAAGTGCTATTGAGAAACCCTACGTACCACCTGGTTACTCAGAAGGCTTCTAAGTTGTTTCTGGAAGAACTAGGGTAGTTTCCCTTTAGTCCCCTTTGTCTTTAAAGGACAGACAGGGGTTTAGGCAGCACAACCTACATGGGACAGGGACATGAGCAGTAGCTGAGCCAGAGCCCACCCTGCAGCAGGCAGCTTCCCTTCTCTGCACATTCTCCTGCCACAGCAGTATGCCCTGCAATTTCCTGTGCTTGTCAAGCCCTGGGGGATGCTACAGAGGACTGTCGACCAGAAATGTGGATTTCTTTTTCAGAAATGGCACAGTTTTTAAAGCCACAAACTCACTCTGCTGCAATGCTTCCATTTCTGCTAAACAACCATATGACAACAAAGGTTAAGACCAAAGATTAAACATCACTAATTTATTTTTTCATATGCTAGATTAGAAAACAGTGATGTGGAGTTTATAATATTTGATGGGAAATGTTTATTTATCCATAACGGCTGTGAGAATGGATTGTGATATCAGGAAGAATGATGCACCCAGATAAGAGGAAATAACAATTGTAGGCATTTGCTAATCAGTGCACAAGCTGTGATCATACAGCTTTTACAAAAAATGGAAACCAGCAAAGCTGAAATGCATGTAAGACAAAGAAAATCACAGACAAGTTTAATTCAGTACCAAAGTTTCCTACTTGCAGCTAAAGATCTATTGAGACAAGTGCCTTTTGTCCTGCAGCCATTATGCTGTAAACACCACAGACAGCCAGGGTGATCTGAAAAACTGTCTGCTTCAATTGTTCACTAAACACAGTCCTGATTTCATGTCATGACTGAAAGCATTTCAGTGATTACAGCTCCATGTTTCCAGATGACATCACTGCTCTGGTGTTTGGGAAATACTCAGCTGGCACCTATAGCTGCTTTAGAATTAGACTGGAACTAAGTACTGTGTGTAGAAATGAAAGCAGGACACAAGACTATTTGAAATGCTAAAAAGTGACAGGAGAGCCTTGGTATTTTTGGCTTAGGGATGTGGGAGATAAAGATTTTCAGGAAAAGAAAAAAAAAAGTCATAAACACACATCTTCAAAATCTGTAGGAGAATTCAGGGCTTGAGAGAATCTTCAAGCCTAGAAGACAGGAATGAAAACCAAAAATCCCAGAGGTAATGACCAGAAATCTATCAGCTGGCCCTAGAAAGGAGGGACTCTGGGACACAGTCTCCCACAGTGATGAGTTTGGACCCACAACCTGTACCACTCTGTTCTTTTTCAGTGCCTTGCATCTGTCAGAGGCTCTTCCTTCCCAGATACTTGTCAGCCCTCTGCGTGCTCCTCACTGTGTTTACCATCTCTCATGACCCTTAGTTTTCTGGCTCTCTTTTCCTGTTCTCTGTGCATCTGCTGACTGTTTCTGCTCCCATAGATGAGCAGGCTATCTCCAGGGGTTATCCAGGGACAACAAGTACTACATAATAATCTTACCATTGGCTCTTGATATCTGAGCAGCTGCTCATCTGGGGATATGAAATTTTTGGTCTTCAGGACTGCCAAATTGGAGCCTTTTTCAGATTGCCACAAGTTCAAAAAACTTACACACACAAAAAGTAAACCTAGTAAGTGCATGGGACACATAAGAGTAATTTTTTCCTATGAAATATTCATAGTTCCTGTATTGGCCCTGGTATTTCCTAGCAGTGGCTGAAATAAAGGGTACAATAGCACGGGTGTAAGCTGTCACTACAGGTATAGCAGTGCTACCTCTGCTGGGTGTTTACAGACATAAATAGCAATTGCAGTAATTTCTAAGAGTCTGTAAAGAGCTTTATAAATGCCAAATGCAGGATCTTTCACAGTCCAAGTGGTCATTAGTATTTATTACAAATATTTTCCATAGTGTAGTAGTCCTGTCAGCTTTGCTGTTTTATGAGATCATTCGACTGAAACTCCAACTGTACTCTCAAGATGCTGTAGGAAGAAGTCCATAAAAAGGATCCCAACATAAACCAAACCATATTTTATTTCATTTCCTCTCCAGAGCAGGGCTCTGATCTCTAAATCATCAGTTGATACAGGTTTGGCTCCAGCCACCACAGCCACTTCTGTGCCCACAGTGGGGTGCCTCCTGTGGGGTGACCCTCCATCTGTCCCCCATGCAGAGTAGCAGTTTCCTTCTCCACAGAGGGTCACAGCAGACTGCTGCCCTCCAGCTGAGGTGCTGCAGGGCTCCTCCCAGCCTGATAGTTTTTAATTGGGTGGGGCAGAGGCAGAGTGCTGCCAGACGGAGGGCATAAGGAGAGACATGCAGTGACACCCAACTGCTGGGCTGAGGGAGTCCTTCACTACCATCTGAGACCATCCCCCCTTTCCAGTCCTACCAGAGCAGGGCTTAGCTGGATCTCTTAGTTCTTCCCTATTTTAACCCCAATTGTGCCAGCTAGTGAAATTCCTGTATGCAGTCACTCTCATTTTGAAGTCAATTCCTTTTATCACAGAATCACAAAATCATGAACTCACAGAAAGGTTAGTGTTGGAAGGGACTTCTGCAGGTCATCTAGTCCAACCCCCCTGCTAAAGCAGGTTTTTCTAGAGCAGGTTGCCCAGGATTGCATCCAGACAGTTCTTGAATATCTCCAGTGAGGGAGACTCCACAACCTCTCTGGACAACCTGTTCCAGTGCTCAGTCACCTGCACAGGAAGGAAGTTTTTCATCATGTTCAGGTGGAACTTCCTGTGTTTCAGTTTGTACCCACTGTCCCTTGTCCTGTCACCAGGCATCACTGAAGAGATTCTGGCACCATCCCCTTGACAGCAGCCCTTAAGGTATCTGTATGCATTGATGAGGTCCCCTCTCAGTTGTCTTCTCCAGGCTGAACAGGGCCTCTCTTGTTCCTCTGTTGTTCCCTCAGCTGTTCCTCTGAAGAGAGATGCTGCAGTCCCCTAATCTTCCTTGTAGCCCTCTGCTGGACCCTCTTCAGTAATGCCTTGTCTTCCTTGAACTCAGGAGCCCAGAACTGGACACAGCCCCCCAGACTGGCCTCACCAGGGCAGACCTGTGGGGGAGGATTACCTACGATCTTTAAAACAGTCTGAGTCACTTCAATGAACAACCTCTGCAGGACTCTAGCTATTCCTGGAGTTCCATGGTCCAGCAGAGGTTACACTGCCACTAGGAAGATTGCTCCATGGCTTTGCCACAAAAATCAGTTCTGTAGGGTGTAATCTCTGGCTCCTCTTTGTCTTTCCAGTTGTCTTCACTTAAATGATCTCTGCTTCCTGGGGGAGAAAAAGCTTCCTAGGCTAGGAAAATGTCAAGAGAGCAACAGTTTGATGTATCAACTGATGATTTAGAGATCAGAGCCCTGCTCTGGAGAGGAAATGAAATAAAATATGGTTTGGTTTATGTTGGGATCCTTTTTATGGACTTGTTCCTACAGCATCTTGAGAGTACAGTTGGGGTTTCAGTCGAATGATCTCATAAAACAGCAAAGCTGACAGGACTACCACACTATGGAAAATATTTGTAATAATCACTAATGACCACTTGGACTGTGAAAGATCCTGCATTTGGCATTTATAAAGCTCTTTACAGACTCTTAGAAGTTACTGCAATTGCTATTTATGTCTGTAAACACTTCTTGAAGACAAGAAGACACAACCCAAAAAAAAGGAAGGAATCTACTGAGAAAACTAAACTTAATGTTTAGGTGGTCTTCAATGGGTATTTTCCACCTGCAAAGAAGCCATATCTGAAAGAGAACTCTGTGCTTAGAGGAGGACAGGTCACACAATCACAGAATCAATTGGCTTGGAAAGCACCTCTCAGATCATCGAGTCCAGCCTTTGATCACCACCCTGTCAGCTACACCACGGGGCACTGACTGGCACGTCCAGGGACAGTGACATCACCACCTCCCTGGGTGGTCCAATCCAA
Source organism: Illadopsis cleaveri (assembly GCA_013399915.1). Classification (NCBI taxonomy): domain Eukaryota; kingdom Metazoa; phylum Chordata; class Aves; order Passeriformes; family Timaliidae; genus Illadopsis; species Illadopsis cleaveri. The sequence continues at coordinate 64,559 of VXBB01023750.1, forward strand.
TGTCTAATCACCCTTTCTCTGAAGAAATTCTTCCTAATATTCAACTGAAACCTCTCCAGGCACAGCTTAACACTATGCCCTTTTATCCTGTCCCTACTTGCTTGGGAAAAGAGGTGGACGGACCCACACGTGGCTACAACCTCCTTTCAGGTAGCTGTAGAGAGGCTGTGAAGACATGAAGGTGTGAAGCACAGGGCTTGCTGACCTCAATATAAGTTAAAATTGTTTGGTTGCAAGGGTTGCTCCCTTACAATAACTACTGGCGACTGTGCAGAAAAGGCATTAGAATTTCTCTTCATTATGTACAGTACCAGATATTGGGGTGACCGAAGCCTTTGAATGAGAAACTGGATTACAAAGACCCTGTTTTAAGGAATCACCAAACACTAACAAATATGAGAAGCAGAACTGTCATCTGTGCTGTGGACATTAGTAAGCTTTCATCTTAAGGACAGTCTCAAGTTGACAAAAATGGGAAGGGAGCTTGTATCAACAAGTGCGAGGTCATTATTAAGTCCTTGATGGTTTTCATAGGAAGGACTTGTTTTTCTTACTGAAAAACTACAAAGAGACTCAGTTTGTTAATGTGATGCTCATAACAGCTCATACTTGGGCAACAAGCAGGTCACACTTGTAAGAGCTGAACTTCCCCTGTCCCCTGCTAGAGAGAAGGCTGGAAACATGGGGCACATGTGTCCAGAATATTGCTTCTGCTGTGACACTGTTCTTTATTTTGCTGTCTCATCCCATAGAGACCCAGCCACTTGATCATGAGTCTCTGCTTTCTGAAGTTATTCCATTAAGTATTCATAACCTTATGATAGAATTATAAAATAGTTTGGGTTGGAAGGAACCTTTCCACCTCTCTGGGAAACCTGTGCCAATGTCTCACCACCCTCCTCACAAAAAAATTCTTTTTTATATCTAATTTAAATAGACCCTCTTTTAGTTTAAAACCATTACCCCTTGTCCTATCAACATGCCCTACTAAAAAGTCTGTCCCCATCTTCAGCCACCCCATCTGCCTGGGCAGTACAGTTAAGTAGTGTGAGCCCTCATTGCAAAGTGATTAAAATAAATGTCTAAATCTTGTGGATTTGAAGATTGTAACCAATTATATGAGTGCTTGGGGCTTACGGCATTTTGCTGTGATAAGAAAAAAATATATAAAAATTTTCTTATCAGTAATTTCCACAAAGCTGTGCAACAGAGCAGGTGGGGTTTGCACCTAGACCTTTGCCTGGGCTGACCTGCCTTTCTACCTTGAAATTTTCTCTGCAGTCTTGTCTGTCAATCTCAGGCTGCCTGATAATACTGCTTCTTCAAAGGGAGCCAAATGCACAGCCTCTACCAACTATAGCTTGGGAGAAACACACTATCAACAGCAGAAACCTGCGTGGATCAAGAGCAAAAAGAGAAACACTAATGAATACATGGGAATGTTGGCAAGGCAGTCTGTAACATTGATGCTAGCTGGGAGAAATGGCTGGCTGGCCTTGCCCAGCTAGAAAAGACAAAATGCTTGAGAGGTGCAGTTCCATTCTACAGGACCACCTCATACTCATTAAATTGGAATCAACTTGTGCTAATACATTATCAGAAACTGTTGAGTCCTCCATGATACAAGGCTACAACAGCTGCAGCTTCAGTTCCTGCAACCCCTCCAACAACACAATTAACAGAGGGAGCAGACCCAGGAAGGTCCTCTTCCAAAACCACTGGCATTACAGATGCTACACAATTTATCTTAGAAAGGTCTCAAGTGCAAAGTGATATGGAGCAAGAGTTTTAGGAGTGTTGCTCAGATAGCATTAAAATGTTATAGCAGGCCCTGATTTAGGCATAAATTGATAAAAGGGACTTAAGTCTTCTTTTTACCTTGTGGAGCAAAAAGCAGTGTTAGGGCCCAAGGTCTGACTCATGCTGCATGATGGGATAGAACTGCCCCTGTGGAGACTCACTGTACTAAAAATGAAGGTATTTCAAAACCAATGTCAAATTATTTGTAATTCCTGGGTTTAGGAGCTTGTCTTGCTCGTAGCTTGGAAGAGACGGTCAAAATTACTACTACTGCCAACTGCAAGGGAGCATGAGTCTGTTTGGTCACATGTAAGAAAAAGGAGCCAGCTGACAAGAGTTTCAGCACTGAGAAGTCTTGGTTCATGTACCTCTTCAGACTGGAAACAAGGAGCTCATTTTTGCACTGCTGCACTGGCCATCTGCAGTACTGACTAAAATGATCTTTGCAGGCAGATTTGTGTGCATGAAGAGAGTAAACAGCAGTTTGCCTAAACACAGCCATAATTATTCCAGCCACTCCTCAAGGTTCATTTGAGTTTTCTTCTCCAGCAGTTATTTCTACCCACAGTCTCCACAACTGAGAGAAATGTTTGGTTTGTCCAGCTTCATTTGTAAGGAGAAAAATACAGAAAAAGCCACACAAGCAACCCTGAAAAGCAGCAAAAGACATCTGGGCAAACTTCTGAAAGGTAACTCCAGAGTCAATGATGAATTTGCATCTAAAATGGACATCGGAAACATTCCTTTAACAAAGTACTTACAGTGACTTGGAGTACAACTTAGGCCATAATTTAAAGAGTTCTGCAGAAACAGCAATATAAGGTGATGCAAAGTTATACAGAGTGGAGAAATCAGAAGTCCTAAGTATGCAAATGCATGGTAATCATCAAACACTTGGTTTTAAAAGCAAAAAGCAGAAATACTTTGGTCTTAGGTACTTCAGTTCCCAAACTCTTCCAAAAGCCCTTTATCAAAAAGATAATAATTTTTTTTGATACCATGTCAAGTATTAAGTGTTATTAGAAGAGTAGAATATGATTTTTTGATGGAAAATTGAAACAAAATGGGACATACCTAGGGATGGAAAATGTTTTCCTGAGTTTTATTCTGTTTTGAAATGAAATAAAATAAAGAGGCTAAGATAATTTTGGGGTTTCTCTCATATACTAAGAAGTCACGAAGCTCATTTAAATTCTTTTCATTTTGCCTGGAAATTCAAGTTTGGATGTACATCTCTGTTCGACACATCCAAGAGGGAGGGAGAGGGAAAAAAAATCACTTAGTAGTAACTTAGTAGTAAACATAGACCTAAGCCGAACACTTACTCTCCCCTTTGTTCAACGATCCAGAAGCTCGGCTGCGAAACTCTCGCACACGAGGCAGAACGCTCCGTATTCCTGCGAGGGCCACCACGCTCGCATACGAGCACCAGCAGCCTTCGCGAAAGCCATCGCTGATTTACAAGTCCGGTCCGCGCATTTCACCTCAGAAGTGCCCCCCGTGGGCCGAGTCGAGGCAAACATGGAGAAGTTGTCCTTTCCCGCGGCAATATCCGACATCCCCCCGTCCTGCCCCGCCGCCCGTCCTGCCTTCACCCCGGCCCTTCCCGCAGCCGGGGGCCGCCGGGCTGCCCTTACCTGTGCCGCGCCCTCCCTCGCAGCCCCTTCTTCACCTTCCTTCCCCTCCTGCGGGGTCTCGCCGCCGGCCCGGGCAGCGCCGGGGGCAGGACCCTGCAGCTGCGGCCCCGCGGGATGCGCCGCGGCCGCTCCAGATGTTTGCGCCGCGGCCGCCCAGATGTTCCCCTGGCGGCCCCGCGGGGGGCGGGCGTTCTCCTCCCCGCCTGGCCGGGAAGGACCCAGAGCAGGGCCAAAGGAAAGGGGCTCGGGGAAAGCGAGGCTTCCGCGGGATCCGGCGCTGCCCGCCCCCTCTCCTGCCCCGCTTTCCAGGAAAAGTGGCCGGGAGCAGGCAGGGCTGGCGCGGGGCTGGGTCCGGGGATAGCGGAGCCCAGTTGCCCGGGCAGGCGAGGAAAAATAGAAAAAGTAGAGAGACTTTCAGACATACAAACCTTCCTTTGATCGTTGCATATAACAGAGGCCTTTTTTTTTATTTACACACACACCGACAGTCGTGGTTTTCTCCATGAAAATGAGCACCCGTGGCTGTCATTCCTGTAATTTAGCAGGAATTTATGGCACAGCCCTGAATCCAAAAGAAGAATGTCTAAAAATAAAATTTAAAGAATGAAACCACGGCTTTATTTGCAGATGTCACCCTGTATTAAACAGCATAACAGAATCATTCACAGAAGAAAGAAGAAAGGCATCTTACACTGCAACACCTCTGTTACAACAGCCAGCAGAGAGCACCAATGAAATCTCAAATCTTTCATTGTGAAAAATCCTCCTGTGAGGTATTTGCCAGGAAGTTGTGATAATCAGGTTTTGAAGCTCTGTTTAAACTATGCCAGAAGACTCGCTTGACCCTTTTCCACCCCTGTCAGCATCAAGATCTTGTGTCGCCAGATTCTCCTGTGGCGGCAGGAATAACCAAGCTGAGGTGCCACTCTCCCTACCAATAAGTCACAACTTGGACTGAATTCTGAGACACTTCCCCCTCAGTTCCCTAATTTAGGATTTCTGCTTTTCATGATCCAGAAGCTTTTTTGTGAAAATTTGTGGAGGAAATCAACTCCATGTAAAGATTAAAACTTTTTCAAGCTCACTTATCTTCTCAGGCAGCTGCATCCATGCCTGCTCTTTACCACAAAGGGACACTTTCACTCTCAGATAAATAGTACTCCAGAAAATACCCCTTAGCATCTGGCAAGCAGATGCCTTTGCAGGTTGGATGATGTAATGAGTGCAGAGAAAAGGGCAATAATATTTTCCAGAAGGACCACCTCTCTGTAAACAGTACTTCAGAATTCCAGCCTCTATGAAAGCTGCTTCCTGGTCTGAGTGACTTCTTCTGGTTTTTATTTTTTTTCAGACAGCAGAATTCATTGCACTTCACACATTAATCCCCACCTAATGGATATCCTTCTCTTGCAGAACGGTTTTCAGTTAGACAGAGCTAAGTCAGTCAATAATACTGATAACTGTAATTTCCTCATCTATTTACCACTGGTTTGATGCTTGTCTTGGCAGTGGAGCAACAATCATTTCCTGGGATTCCTCATGTCCATCCACACTTAAAAAGACTTAAAAGTCATTCTAAGTGATGACCAATGTTGCCAATGTAAAAAACTCCCAACTAGCATCCCTGGAGCCCTGTAGGAATTCTGCACTTCTGCGAGTCAGTGTGTGTCAAAGTAACCACAGAGAAGAGCATGCATAAAATATTCCACAAAACTGTTAGAGACTATGGAAAAAACAAAACATCTTTTGCAATGTTTGTACCTAAGGTCAACAAAAGCCAACAGTGCTGCCACATTCAGTTGAGTTCAGGCCTTCCTTCATTTTGACCTTACTCTTTTTGCCTTATTCCGTAGTTAGTTAGGAAATTAATTCAACACTCCTCTTGCAAACTTAGGATACATGCTTGACACACAGACAGGCAATTGAGCTCTTTTCTTGCTGGAGGAATAGAGCATCCAAACAGAGCATTTGTTTGGTTGTTCACAGCTGATAATGAGCATTGCACCTGAAGCAAGGAACTAAAATATTATTTCATGGCAAAGCCTAAATAATGTGAGATGAATTTGCAAGTAGTGCTTGAACAACGTTCCACAGGTGTTGCTCTCAGTTTTCTAGCTCGTGAGTGCTTAGAATCTTGCAAGTAGATTCTCACGCAACCTCCACATAAACAATGTATATTTTTAGATTGTTTTTCTTATTTCTCCTCTGGGAGAGAATGTGATTGATGGTGGTGTTCACCATCCCAGTTAAAGAAGTAGTGACCTAAATAACCAATCTCTTGACCTCTGTACAAACTGTATATATTAGAGTTGAATGAAAAAATTTAGAATAAAGTATCATTAGCTTTCCCTTCCCCTGCTGCTGCCTACCTTGTTTCTTTGATGTGCAATAGTGCATCACACAGGAGTTAGCTTAATGAAACATCGCATGATCAAATGTCTGCGGCTCCAAGACCCACAGGTCGATGACATTGCATTTAATGTGGTGTCCAGTGCTTTTACTTCATCAGAGTTATCAGAGATACCACACACCAACATCAACCATGAAGTCACACATCTCTGCCTTGATCCAAGTAATTCATGAGCACTTTATAGACAAATTAGAGCTCTAGATGGATTATTGTAACACCAGCATTTTGGCCCAGAAAGCAAGGTAGCACCTGGGGGCAGGTGAGCTGGTTTCAGTCTAGGCACTTGAGGGAACACTACTTTACATATCCATGGCTTATTTCTGGGTGAAAACTGAAGTGAAATGTTGATCTGCTCCCCTGAACTCTTGGAGTCCAAGGTTTGCATTTGCTGTTTATAGGTGTCTTTGTAGCACCACACCTAATTTATAGCTGGAGGAGTGAAGGCCCTCCCACCAGAAGTGACAAGCAAGTTCAGGACCATCTGATGAAGGTGAATAGCTACGAGGGTCTGGGACCTGGTGAGATGCATCCCAGTGGCGTGAGGCAACTGGCTGATGTTGTTGCCAAGCCACTTTCCATCACATTTGAAAAGTCACAGTGGTCAAGCGAAGTCCCCAGTGACTGACAAAAAAAAAGGGAAACATTGCTCCTGTTTTCAAAAAGGAGAGAAAGGAAGATGTGAGGAATTCTTTACTGAGAATTCTTTATTGTGAGGGTGCTGAGGCACTGGCTGGATGGGGCCCTGAGCAACCTGGTCTAGTGGAAGGTGTCCATGGCAAGGTGTTGGAACTTGATGGTTTGTAAGGTTCCTTCCAAGCTAAACCATTCTATGATTTTACGAAATGTACCATAGAAGTGTGGCTGATAAAATAATAGCTCTCTGGATAAAGTGCCCAGAAAGTTAAACAAAAAATTCTGGCCTTGCAAAGTTCATGCAACAATTGAATAAAGAGCAAATACATGCATTGGCTATGACTTGAGGAAAAACGAGCATTGACATTCTGGTTTCAATGCAACTTGTAACACCAAATTAAATAAAAAGTGAATTTGAATACAAAGACCTATCTTACAGAAGTCCATTCTTTGGAGTGCTATTAGGGATATTTGCTCTTGCATGGATTTTGAAGGTACAAGTTTAAATCTGTAAAGTTTAAAAATGCTTCCAGGCCTAAACCTATCATCTAGGTGGGGGAGAAAAGTAGTTGCATTATGCATAACATTTTAAATTTTTTTTAATGTTAATAGTTATTAGCTATGTTTATGTTGTCTGCTTTTTGTTTTTTTACAAGTAGCCTATAAGACCTTTGCAAGAAACTTTCAAAAGAAGTACTTTTTTCCAGTCTGTGTCCTGTCCATGCAATTTGTCAAGCTGATTTCAAGCATATAAAAATGCACCCCCACTTATGAAAGTCTTTCATCTAGAAGAACATGCAAAAACAATCATGGAGATAAAAAAAGTCAGCAGAGCTCAGCTTAACACTATCTGCACGAATAGAGGAACTGCAGTGACTGCAGGAGCATTTCCTGAAACAATCTATAATTCACAGGTAATTGCCTCTGTTTCAAGTTGATCAGAGTCCTTTGAACTAGTCTAGCAATTTGGCACGGAGAATCTAGTGTAATAAAGCCAGAAATACCAGGAGTAGTAAGAGTAAGAACTTTCTCCCCAGCCTTTCCTATCCCTGTATTATGATAATGAAGAACAGAGAAATCTGGGAAAAGCAGAAGCACCAGGAGAAAGCAGTTTGCAGGTGCCAAAAGTTTTTCTTCCCAGAGTTTCAGTTCTTGAAGCAAATATGTCTCAACACTGAGAGCTGTGCAAGTGAGGTTGTCTGCTTTTGTGCAAAAGTTAATCCATGATACAAATGCACAGAAAAAGATTGAGCCCTGTCCCCTCAGTGCCGAGCAAGAATCTTTGTTTTCCTAGTCTCATCGGGTGTCAGTTGAATGAGAGAAAAGATGATTTTAAAGCTGCAGATATCAACACAAGGCTCTGAAAATCATCTCTGAAAATGTGGAATGGCATTTCTTTTTTCTATGCTCCAGCTCATGATGCAAGTTTTGTGTTAGAAAACGAAAGATTATTCATGCTGAGGAAAATGACCTGGCATTTTTTGGTGAAGGACAGTCAGCAACAGAAAAGTCAAACAAGTTTACAAGATGTGACTTCTAAATAGCATCAGGTAGTGGACACCTCATCTGGTGTGCTCACTCAGGGTCAAATATCAGGCCAAGTCCTACCTTATCTGGGACATGGAAGCCTAAGGCAGAACACTGTGGGAAAACAGAGAATAATCTACTAGCAGAGAGAGAAATGGCAGCTGAAAGAACAAGAAACTCTCCTTGCTTCTATCAAGTCCCTTAGTCACATTTAGGTGAGATATCTTCATGTCTGGCTTATGGTTTCTTGATTTTAGACACCTGGTAGGAGACATTTAGGTTACAGATTTATAGAAGTACACAGCACTCAGAACAGCAAATGAAGTCTGCTGCATCAGTTAGTTAAATCATAAAGTATTCTGAACAAATGCCAGAGTCAATGGAGTATTCAAAAAAACTTCATCAAATCATAAGAAAAAGTTCCCAGTTCCCTGGAAATAGTAGCTTCTCACCTTCAGGCACACTGTAGTGATAAATAGTCAGAGGCTGCAGGGAAACTACCCCAGAGAACCTCATGAAGAAGCTGTCAGCTCCAAATTCAGTGCAGTGTCTGGGTTGGGTGGTGATAAACAGGGCTCCTAGTCACACACTTAGTCCAGGAAATGCAGAGACCAGCTTCATTCCCAGACGCTGTCCTGTGTTTGCACTAAATGAGGCACTAGTCCTGTGGGAAAAATAGTATGCGGCCAAACAATTAAATCATGTCACATAATACACTTTGTGTGGGGGAAGGGAAAAGGGGGCCAAACACTCTCTCCAAAGGCAGCCTTAGGTCTGGATTTGTCCAGCATTTGAGAGTTTAACTTTGTAAACCTAATGCTGTTTTTCCCATATTTTTTAAAGTTGCAATTTTATCTTCCTCATTGTTTTGTTAATTTTTGTTCTCTCAGTCTCTGTGGCTCACTTGTTGCCGTTCTGCACGTACCTCGGGTGAGTCAGGATAGTTAGCTGGGGAAAGACATCAGGGTGAACAACCCTCCAGACAGACACACGAGGCAGAAAGAACAGGATGGGGAAACTGGCCAGTTAAGCAATGATATGAAAAACATCAGCTGTAGCCCAGTCTAGGGAGAAAGAGGGAAAAATGCTTTTTCATCAGAAGAGGGAGAGTGAGAGCAGAAGCACAGCTGTGGAAAGTCAGCGTGGAGTGATGAGGTGGTTGGAAATCCAGTGTCACTGCATAAGCATTGCCTCCTGTGACCTTTCTCCCTTGGCTCCTCTGCAGCACAGCAGAAAAATGTCCTCCTGCTTGCCACGTGTGGTTGTTGTACCAGTCTTCATCCCACGGGACACCAGGGCCATAAAACCTCTGGTGCATAAAAGCTTCCCCAATACACACATTTATCACTTACATGAAAGACAAAGAGCCATAATAAGGAGGAAGTTCATCCAAGTCACAAAAGTCTCTGTGACCAGGTGAAATATTCCCAGGAGACAAACACTTTCCCCTCAGCCACTCCCAACCAGCTCCTTACAGACACAGCCATTTGTCCCATCTCACTGGGAAATGGAACCTTAGGTCTTCTGGCTGGCTGTCACTTAAGGAAATTTTGGCCTCCCAAAACAACTGAATTTACAGAGCCCTTATGAACCCAAAACACCTCTTACAAACCAGCTCCCTCCCATAGGTAGCTCTGGGCTCTCTCCACCACACTCCTCCAGAGGGATGCACTAATCAGATCACCCCATGAAAAAATTCAGCCTGAGCTCCTCACCTCTGGTATCACCAACTCTGCTCCCAAGCCAGGCACCAGGTCACAGCTGCAGAGGTGCTTCAGCATTAATTCACCAGGGTCCTCCTCCTATTTGCTTTAATCCAGAAGTCCAGAAGCTGGCACTGCCACCTCCACAGTGCAGATTCCCACTTGTTCCTGCCTTTTCACAAGGTTTCCCACAGCATGGGATTGCCCATCTGCCCATGGGTTAGGATATACTGACACAGACACCTTATCAGCACAGGCATGCTTGAGCATGGGTTTGAGCTTGCAAGATGATGTTGGATACAAATGGGGTCACAGGCAGTCAGCTAAGCATCTCTGTAGGAAAAGGCTGTTGTAGGAAAGCTGGGAATTGATGGAGAGAAGGCTGTTTCTGAGTAAGAAAGTTGAGAGAAAGCAGAGAAACCCAGGGCCAGCTTGAAAAGTAATAGTTTGAGGCCAGGCAGGAGGAGCAGTGGACAGAAATCCACAGTACAGCACAGTTCTCCTGGGAGATGCAGATATACAAAAACCTAATTGTCAGCACATCACAATTGTCTCTCTGTGTGCATATATATATATATCTGCACGTATATATGTATAATGCATATGTTACATAAATATATATAAAATGTTATTTTGTACTTTGGTGAACAGGCACATTAAAAATGCAATTACCTACTAATTTAGTAAGCCAGTGATTAGTGTAAAAAGGAAAGAAGGTCAATTCTGGTTCTGTGTCTCCTGCTGAAGTTTGCAGCCAAATCATCTTTTTTCAATTACTGTCAGCTTTGTTTTGACTTCCCTGTGACTTACTTTGTTTCTTTTATGAAATACAGTTGTTTTACCTGCTTTTTGTTTCTGAGCAAATATACACATTTACTTGACAGGACATATGAGCTGATCCTGCCAATATGTCCATTTATGCTTCACTTCACAACCATGAATAATCCCCCTGCAATTAGCATATTTGTATGTGCTTGGAGAATGAAGTTCCATATGGCTTTAAATGTCCAGATTTCCTCTGCAATAACAGTGAGAGGCCAAGGACTGTGACTCACATTGCCTGTGCAAAGAAGCTGAGTGGTTTAAGACTCCTGCTGCTCCCCAGGTGCTTATTTCTGTCCCACTGCCAGATGTACCCTCACAACTAAGCTGCCCAACAAGAGCGTGTCCCTGCCCTTTGCCATGGGAGTTCTCAGCCCAGCCAAGCAGCACAAACCTCCCCACATCCCAGACTCTGAACCAGACCAGCCAAAATTGGGGTGGATATGTCACCCATTTCACTTAGGTTGTGGAGGAGAGGTTGCATTTGATGAACAGAGATGTTTTGAAATGTATTTTAAAATATGGCTTATTTTCAGCTATGTTGCCTGTGAAAAGTACATGTGCTGCTTAAAAGAATAAAAATGCTATTGCTTCTTCTCACTGAGTAACTTCTGTCAGAATAAACCTGGGGCAAGAAATGTATTATCTTTCCTATAGTAAGGACTAGGAGAGAGCTGGATCGGGCTTTTCTGCTGACAACGGGGTAAATATTGCAGTCCCTAATACCAGACTTAGCTCTGCCATGGGTTTCAGTGTATGTTGATTTCCTTTATACATATAAAAAAGTCATCTATGAACAACGTGGGGCAAAATTTTACTCCTTGGACCTGTGCTGTTGATGATGGTTGCCTCCTGCTGGAACTGTAACTATTTTAGTCTCAAACTCGTGTTTGCACTGGACTACAGTGCATCTTCTCACTTGGTATGGACAGACTCCCTCTGCTGGAAAATGAAGGTTATCTAGTTGATTAAGGATAGTAAGTGAAAGAACTTGCAAACAATGCATTCTGTAGCAAATGTGCGATTTTAATTTACACAAGGAATTGTAAAAATATTTTGACTTCTCCCCTAATCACTGGGAAGGAGCTAGGAGGCTTTATCTTCAAAGTTCACCTCTGAAGTTTGTAAAAATCCACACCACTTACACTAACCTTATGCATTAATGCACTGAGTAAAGCTCTTTTCTTCTGTATCTAGAATAAAGCCTTGAATAGTTTCCCTCTGTAATCCTAAAGGATCCTCTCTTCTTCACTTCTTCATCACAGAGGACAAGAACCTGCCACCAACTTTACAGACGCACCAGGACATGGCATGTGGGACAGGTTGGTTTCTTTATCAGCAACTTTTGCATACACTGTTAAAAGCAAGTGGAAAAGTGCACTTGCAAACAGGATTTCAATGCAAGAATTCCTGATATTTCTCAGCAATTTTGAAGTGGAGCTGATATATCCCCTTCAGAAATTAAGACCTCTGGTCCAAATTATTTATTGGATCATTGATCTTAAGGAAAGGAAGGTTGCTATTGTTAGATGAAGTCCTCTTATGGTCAGAATAACTTCAGCAGGATCCAGGGCAGACACAGCTTTACTTTTTCTCTAGAAAAACATGTTATCCAGTGCTTTCTAATTTTGTTTATTTGATACCAGACCAAAGACTACTGAGATAAGATTTGTGTTTTAAAGTACCACTATAGGAGAGCAGTTATGCCTCCTTCTCTCATTCCACTCCACTCCGCCGCTGTGCCTCAGATGTCACCTACAGAAAACACCTCCAAAGAGAGGAATACTTGGTGCTTGGTGCCTTTCCTGAGGTTATCAATATAGGCAACAACTATACCATATAATTTATCATCATAGAATCACAGAATGGTTTGGGTTAAAACATCGTTTGGTTCCAAGCATTGTGCCATGGGCAAGGAACATTCTAATAGACCTGGTTATTCAGGCCTGACCTTGAACACTTAGAGCGAAAAAAGAGCTCTTTTTTGATACTTCATTATGAGGAACAGGACTAATGCTCCAGTCTGAGGACTCTCTTTAGGGGCCTCGATGGCTTTTTGATGAAAATTCATGTACAACTGTCACAAGTTGGTTGGTCTTCTCAATACACCAAAACTTTTGTCAGTTTAGAAACCTGAAGCACTTTGACAAACATATAAGAAGGACAAGAATGCATCCAGTATGACAGAATATCGATGCTCATTGTATCACTTCTTTTTCTTGTTTTCTGTCTGACCTCAAGATACATCTGAGAGAAATTATCTTTTTCCAAAGAACTGTCGACACTAAGCTGGGATTCAGAAGGATCCTCCTAATAGGAACAATAGCATCTGTCAAGCCAATCTAGAACAACAGTGAAAATGAAAATCAACATGCAATGAGCAATGTTTTCTATGATGAGTGGGTTTATTTTCACATTTATTCTCACGCAATTACCTAAAGCTCTGGCACAATAACTGCAGGCACGGTATTCTTTATGAAGTTTGTTGTATTTCAGTGTTCAATTCTCTCATTGAATGACCAGATTTTGGCTGGAAATATTGCAAGACCTGTTTATTTACAACGGTTTTGGCAGAAAGCTGTGAAAGGCTCAAAGTCCCGTGATTATGATTCATTGCTGTGTGAATAATTTCAGTTATCAAGCTTGATTATATCTCTACATGGTTTTACACTATTCACATGTATACTGAGTGCATTCAGAGCCAGGGCTGTGCTTATCCTAATACCATTTTTTGTGCTAAAGAACAAAAAATCTGCCGATGAATATTCCAATATTTTTTGTATTTAATAATTTGTTTCTTTTTTTAAAATAGGCATTATATTCTTCTTCAGTTGTACATTGTAGTTGTTTCATTTTTATTTTATTCATGCATTTAAATATTTTCTATTTTTTTCCCCAGAGTTGTTGTGAGCATGTACATAACTACAGCTGTTACATCATTTTACCTGTGAGGAGAATGGCATTTCATATACCAATACATGGTATATGATAAGTTAACCAGCACTCAGAATTTAATTCATCCTCTAAGCCATGCTGCAATTAAACAATACCTGAGAAGCAAGCATAAATATTTTGTTTTGGGAATGCCCACCTGACAGATGAGGTAACCACAACTTATGTCCTCTCTTAGCCCTCTCAGAAAACACTGGGGTGTAAGTCTCTCTTCCTCTTGAAAGGCTGTATGTACTCACATCTTCCCACAGGAGCACTTTCCAGCTAGCCTGAACTGCTGGAAGAATTCACAGGGATGAGCATTTTATCAGACCATGGTCTTCCACTTGTGAGACACAGCAAGTTTAATATTTCCTTCATGGGTCCCTGAATCACACCAGTTTTCCTGCTCATCCCCCTTTCCGTTTCATGTTTTCAATATTTCTTATTAGTGACCATATGGATATTTCCATCCCTTTGTCTTCACTTCCCACTGAAGCCTGACCCCCTTCATGTCCAGGGTTTGGACTCTGATACAACTTGCAGCCATCCCACTCTTGGAAAGGTCAGAAAAAGCAAACAGTGTTTGCCCAGGAATGGGTGTGCAGAAACTGCCTGCAGCCAGCCCTGTTGTTCTGGGAATTCAGCATGGAATCAAGGCAGCGACTATTTTTTATGTCAGTTGCAACAGAACTAGTGACCTACTGTGAGAATGGAACCCTCTGGAGTCTTTCTGACTACTTGTATGTTCCACTTCCTGTGGAAACAGAAATATCAGATGTGTCATTGCAATCAGTTTCCTCTTTGGATGGCTACCTGCCTTCCCAAATGCCCAATTTGTTATGGAATATTTGCTAATTTCTGTGGAGAATTATTTCATTCTATCATGCAAGCTTCAGTCCATCTAAGTAATACTATTGCCTCAGAGTGGAAGGGACTGAGTTGGAAAGGGCTGTTTGGTCTAATCAGCCATGATACAAAGCAAGAGAGAACACTTTTGAGTAAATAGAGGGCATTATGTGGAAGTTTCTGTTTCCAGAGTCACACCATGGGCCTGATGGGCCAGTTCAAAAGCACATGAACACTTACAGACTCTCCCATCAGAAGGATGGGATTTGGTGGAGCACAGGGGAGCTGTTTGCAGGCAGAGCTGCCTGGCTGCCCTGGTGGCAGTGAGGCTTCTCTGTGCATTCAGGGAGATGGTAACCAGCAAGTCAGAGGCAGCCACACAGGGCTCTCCTATTTTAGCTCTGTTTTGTGTCTTCTTTCCACCAGGTGTGGTGGATGACCAGCACGTTGGTCTGATGAACACAAGCAAATTCTGCTGGGGCCTGTTGAGTTAACTTGTCTGTAAAACAGGAGGAGGCAGCTGATGGCCTGAAACCCAGGCAAAGCTGATGCAGCCACGGCATTCAGCTCTCCCAAGGACAGGCTGCTACCTGAAAGGATGTATGTGAGAGGTTTTTTTCTGAGGAGCTCAGACACTGCTGGCCATGTTCTTTTCTAACCAGACCTTCTGTAATGCAGTCTTCAGATCAAGGTTGTAAAGGAAAAGTCATCTATATTTAAGTCTTGGCTGACAGAAGAACTTTGTAAAAATTCAATCTGGATTGGGAAGGACAGGAACTATGCATAGGAACAACATTTTTCCATTATTAGATTTATTAGTTTATAATATATGTTACCAGACAAGAAGCAATTTACAAGCACAAGTAAGGGTTCAATTGCTTTCTTATATATCCCCCAAATCCCTAAACAAAAAAAACCCCAAACAACACAATCCCTTAATGGATATAAGTTTTACGAAGTTTTAAGGATGCCCTAAGCTTTTAAAGGGCTGAATATTCAAAAGTAAGGCTCTAAGATAAATTAGTAAGACTTTTGTTAATTACGGAAAAATCACAGGAAGAATATCCATCAGACTTTGACTTTTGCTCATGATTTCATTAGTCTTCACTCTTCTCTAACCATATAATCCAAACCAGGCTTTCATCAAACTAAGCCTGGGGAGGTTATTCCCAAAGACAGTGGGGTTGCATTTGCAGAGAACACTGGCACTTTGAAGAAAGGGGGGCATAGGGGGATTGTGGGAGTGTGTATGTGTTTATGAGTGTGTGGAGATGGGATTTACACCTGTGTTCAGATCCTCAGCCAGAGGAACAGAGTTTTCCTAGCTCCTGCTTACCATAGCCAGTTTGGCCCAAATTCTGGAAAAGGAAAAAGAGTTGCAATGCCCCAGCAACCCCTTGAAGAGATTATATGGAAATATGAGAGACAGAACAACTCTGGTTTTACTGGAAAATTTTCAGCAAGGCTCAGATGTTGATGAAGCAAAAGTAGAGACATAGCAAAAGAGATTGGTAACTGCAAGGCAGTAAAGTAGTTAATGGAGAGAGTAAAGGCCACAAAAGAAGCAAGGTAACAAGGGTGAAGTTGGGAGAAATAATTAGTTGTGTGACTGGGGAAATGGGACTGAGGATATGGGAGAGGATTGGGAGATGCCAGTGAAACCAGTCACACTGCAGAGTGATAGGAAAAGCAGAGATAAGTGAGACATCAGGGAGCTGTGGAAGAGAACATTGGCTTCTCTCACAGAAATTTGGAGCTGAAAGATTGTCAGAGCAAAAAGTTACCTGTTTTCAAGCAAATCAAAGTGAATGTCAGGGCCAGGAAGCAGTTGGCTGTTTATGCGTACTTTTTTCTTCCCAAACCTACCAAAAAGCCTACCCAAGGCTACCAAAAAGTTTTCAATTAAAAAAGAAACATAAGGCTTTACATGGCTCTGTAATACATAGATGGTGCTCTCCTCTTAAAGGAACACATCCACCACTGTCTGCAATGCTAAATATGCCTGAAATCCTCTTATGGTGGTTAATCTCTAACTTGGATCTTTCTACTGATACACTCCTATGACAAAGGTCACATTTCTAATGACAAATGTAAAGAAAGGAAGGTAGTAACATGGTGCCAGTGATGCAGTTGAATTTTACTTTTATTTTACAATTTAGGGGTTATTCTAGCTAATAGACCTCTTCTAGTCAAAACAGAACAAGAACGCTCCCTCTGCACTTCAGGGCGAGTGTTAAGATTGATTATCTCAATGCATTCTAGCTGCCTGTGCATACATAACCTTTCTGAATACTTGCTTGTGATGGAAACTGTTCACTGTGTTTTGCAGGTACTTCTGAACTTTCAGCTTCTTCCTGCTCTCTCCTTGCCTCTGATTTCTCTCCCATTTTCTTACGAGACTTGCTTTTTCTCAAATGCAATTTTTCTCTTTCTCGTCTCTCTTTTGCACCTTCAGGTTGCTAAAAGGCAGGGAAAAAATAGCAGGGAATTAAAAGAGACTCCTACAAGAAAAAAAAAAAAAA
>VXBB01023750.1:81433-164329 GCA_013399915.1 Illadopsis cleaveri
TAAAAAAAAAAAAAAAAAAAAAGTTCATTATTTTATTTTGCTGTGTAACAAAATATTCCAGTAACCTGCCTCACCAAGATCAGCTTTACCATCATGGGCTCAAATTCAAGGCCCAAGCCAGTCACCCTAAAGCTCAGCAAGAAGCAACACACATGCTTTGATTTTACTCTGTATATGATAGGAGGGTCACAGGCTCAGTGGACTTGAAGAGGAGAGCAGACAGGAGGGAGAAAGGGAAGGGCTGTGATATGTCAGCCCAGACTCCATGTTAATATCCTTTCATGTGATCCATCTTTATGTCCCTGAAGGCTGCTCAGTGCTGGCTGCAAAGACCTCACTGAAAACAAGGTCTGAAGGGTTCTCAGAGACACATTTATATGAGAAAAGCAATAGGCAAGGAAGGAGATGAATTACTTTTCCCACACTCCACCTGTCTGATCATGGTGGTTTGAATTGCGCCCACAGAGTTCTGAATGCATAAAAATGCTCCATTTGGAGACACAGGTTTAAGCCCAAATTTCCTTTCAGATCTCTGACCTATTGCTCAGTTCTTTGAGATTCGTAAGTCCTTCACATCTCCCAAACTACAATTGTGACTGAGGGAATGGCAGCAACTTGGTCTGCTTGAAAAAGAGATCAAAATACAGCTCAGCGCACCTCACTGCTGCTTACAGAGGAGCACTGGAATCCATGCTTTTAACTGGAACTGAAGCCATATTTAATACATTATGCTCACTAAACCTAATCATACATCAGCTACACACTCACAGACTTTCTAGCCACAGACATTTTTGAGAAATTATAAATGATAAACCAGACAACCACTGGTAAATGTTGGTACATGAGGCAATGTAAATTTCCAAATGAAATCAATTGAATAGTTTCTGAAGAGGAAAAAGAAGATTAGGGAATGCGCTTGAAATTCTGACTGTGGTGTAACAGTGCTGTCCTCATCATAATTCTGCATATTCTTAGAGGATTGATCATGCAAGCACTAATTATGGGACTGATCATGTAATTATGCTGCTTTTTGAAAAGAGATTTTTTTTTCCCCTTGTTTGCTGTGCAAAGAGTGTTGAAAATTACTTTTCCATACAAAGTATGTGTCAAGAAACTGGGAAAAAAAGGATACTTCCTTATGTGGTTATTTGATTCTAATGTCAGGTGTTATTCAAGTTTTTTGAATGGAGTGACAATTTGGTAGTGTTTTTCTGATACTTAAAATGAGTTAGGATTTATTACCCTTTCTTCCATTGCATGATACAGCAGATACTATGTATCATCATAATAAAAATACACTGAAGTGTCATAGACAAAAGTTGTTATGGGCTACTTCATCAACACACACGAGACAAAATGCTCATGGCTCTGGACAGAATGATGGGGAGAAGGATGAAATGGGAGGAGAATCCCCTGCTGCCTGCATGCCCTTTCAGTGAAAATATGTTCTGCTACTCACAGCAATAGCTGCTGCTGCAGCTGCGTGGTGACACTGCAGAAAGCAGTGGATGAAGTCCTGAGGGGTAAATGAGAAGGCTCTGAAACACTGCAGTGTCTGGCAGTATTACAGATAATTCCGCATAGGTTAAGTCAGGTCAGCAGCAGTGAAAAAGTGAGCTGGGACTTCCAGCAGAAGTGAAGCAAACTTGGTTTTTATTGTCATGTTTTGTGGCCACAGACATAGAAACCTCTGAAAACATTGTCACACCAGCCAGTGTGGTGTCTCATTTTGAGGATAAATATACCTGAATAAGCCTAGACAGTAATACCACATCAAGAATCCTCACACTAATGATGCAACTTTAACCTTATTTGTGCTCCTTGTAGTAATTTGAGACCGCATAATATGAGAAATTCCAGTTGGAGTTTATTTCTGCACTTTCCCCAGCAAAGTCACAACAATTACACAAATGATGAAGCTGACTTGGTTGGTTGGGTTTTTTTCTTGTGTAGTGATCTTAAGTTGGTTGTTACCTACCAAAGAAACTGAGCGTTTGCTTTTGAGATGCAGTTGCTTTTCAAAGGACTCTGCAAATTCCTGAATGGAGTTTGTCTCTGGACACGGGCTGTCTGCTGAAGGTGTTCTGCTTGCCTTCTTGTGGCAGTGGCACTTGACATCTTGGTCTTCTTTAAATTCCTTGGAGCCCCTGAGGTGGCCTGAAGATGAGCCTTTGGCAGAAGCATGAAGTCGTGTTGTATGAAGGGAGGAAAGCTTGGCCTGAAAAACAGAAGGTCTTTGCTGACTATTGAATAGTAAAGCAGAACACACAAGGCAGATTTTTTTCCTGCCACAGACACTCTCCGAAACAGTGGTGCAAAGCGAAGGACCTTCTCCAGAATTCTGTATCTTTCTTTTCAAGTGTAGAAAAATTACACGGCCAAGAACTTGCTTTCTGAAGGCAGCAGTGGCAGAACTTCCTATTATTCCTGGGTTTGAGGATATAAGTTTTGACACACAATGAACATTTCACGTGTAAAATGTGATGGGTCCTCTTAGTGTTCACAGGCACTAAAAGGAACTGGGACTCTTCATAACCTCAAAAACTCAGGCCTTGCCCCTGGCTGCAGTTTCCAGACAGGACTCTCAGAAAGCATTACCCAGCCTTTTGTGGCCAGATGAGTCAGATAAGAGGTTTGACCCATGGAGTGCTGTAGGTCTTATCAGCTGTTTGAGTTTAGAGTGTGACAGCAACCATTTCTCACCCAGTTCTGTCAAGTTTTCAGCACAACCTACATGCAGGCAAGATGCTTTATTGCCCAGATTTGAATTTTCTGCTGGTTTCTTGGGCACATTTGTCTTGAGCTAATGAAGGAGCACTTTCAGGGTACTGAGGGACACATCTCTACCACAGAAGTGGCAGGAAACAGACTTGAAGAATTATATTTGCAGGACTGAAGTGGGGAGTGAGTAGATAGTTGTTTAGTTTCTGTGAGATTCCATTTTCTGAGGCCTGGTATGCAGACAAAAGCTATTGATCTGCATCAGCTGTGTTTAATTGAATGTCTGCAAAGGGGATTAAACTGATACAGAACTGCTGTGTCCTGTGGATTCATGTATTGGTGGTTTTAGAAAGGGACAGACATGTAGAAGGGCAGCATGAGAAGGACACCACAGAGCCAGGGATACCCGAAACCCTGCCAGCTGTTGATGATTTTCAGGATGAGTAGCTGAACACTGCTAAGATGCAGATGATGAAAGTTGTGAGAGATGGGAGGTACTGAAAATTACACCCCTGCAGGTGTCAGATTAAAGCACTCCAGGCACCCCAGCTGATGCACATATTTTTGGATGCATATGTTTTGGACATAATGAGGAATTTCTTCACAGAAAGGATGACTAGACATTGGAGTTGGACTGCCCAGGGAGGAGGTGGAGTCACAGTCCCTGGAGGTGCTTAAGTAAAGACAGGACATGGCACTCAGTGCTAGGGTCTAGTTGACATGGTGGTGGATTGGTCAAAGGTTGGACTTGATGATCTCTGAGGTCTTTTCCAACCTCATTGATTCTGTGATTCTCTGTTTTGTATAAGCCTGTTGCTAAGCCTCCAGCTACTAACTAACCCCAAGAAGTTCTGCTTTAAGGAAGCTGTGATTGTTTATAACAAAGGAGGGTTTATCCCACTGGTTCGGCAATGCTTTCTAAGAAAATCCAGTAGAAAACCCTACACTCAGCACAGGATTTGTGGTGTGTGTATTGGTTGTTTTGTTATTTTAGCAAATGGGGAAATGAAATGTGGTAAATGGCATGGTGTAAANGAAACCAACTTGGTATAGTGTTCACATGAATCTACAATCCTTGGACTGCAAGGGACCTGAAACATGTCCTGCACACAACTTCATTCACTCTGGCCCAGATGCTACTATAAATGTATTGGCACAACAGTGACCTATGCAGCCTTTCTCTGAACAACGCGGCTGTGCATTCATATGGCTGCAGCTACACCACATTAGACGGGCTTGATGAGAGATGCTAAAAATAATAAATCTCACACCTGACAGAAGTACCTAATATTGAAGAGTGTTTACAAAATACATGGTACTAGTTCCATTTCTTTTCCAGGCATAAGCTTACTATGTCCAGTATTATGGACTGCCTCTGACAGTAGTGTTAATGATTGCTGCCATATTATTTTTGCTTCGGTTTCAAACCAGTCAATACAGCTGCAAGTTCTGTAAGGTCATATTGTATTGTTACTTTAGAAAGCATCAAAGCAATCACACTGTGCTCGAGGGACAGGAGCACATATGCCATGCCAGGCTCAACAAGCTAAATATCTTCTCTGTCATTTTAATGGCATCAACATATATTCTTTCCTGGAAATAAAAATTGTGTCATGGTAAAAATCACTGGTATCTGTTCCTAGAGGGTTTGGGAAAAAAACCAAACCAAACACAGGAGGACAGCTGAAATGCAGGATTGTATTCTATCATCTTTTCTTGCAAAGTTCGTAAATGTTTTCTTTTACTAAGACACTGCTTTTTAATTTCCCTTCACAGACAGAATTACAGATAAGCCCTTAATAAAAAGACTGCAGTTTACCACTGACATGGCAGCAATAGTCAATTAAAGGGACAAGCTTTCCTGTGAAACGCCCATATGCCTCAGTGGGCTGAGAGTAAAGCTATACAGACAGATAATGCAATCATATTACTGTGACTGTGCTTTCTCTCACAGTGCCTTTGCATGACACATTAAATTCTCCACTATCAAAATGGGGATCATTTGCCAGTGGAGAAAGCCAGAAGCAGGAAGCGATCTCAGTGATCGTTCTCATTCCCATCAGTACTCCTTTTTTTCTGTGCTGGGTAAAGCCCACTCATATTCAGTGTATCTCTTTACAAAACAGCTAATCTTCTGCTAATTGCCCATCTCAAACCCACAAAAGGTACGCAAACAAAAATACTTCACACCACAAAAATTGTTGTCAGTATAATTTGCCTTATCTCTTTCTCAGCTTCTGTTGTAGACAAGTTAATTGTTTACTTCCTTTGGACTTGATCTGAGAGCTTGCACAATTGTCAGTAAGAACATTAATCTTCAGTGTGTCAGCACAAATGTTCATTGTTTGCTGAAGTTTACACAATGACCCGCGTATTTTAGGGATATTTTGGAACATCTGACATTCAGATGTTCTCCTATGGCTTCATTTCCTTCTGAGAAGCTTACAGAAAAGCATATATTTCTTAAAAATGTTTTGATCTGGCCTTCAACTGGTCTATAGTAACAATATTGTGGTAGATGTTCAGTCTAAGTTTAGTTTAAATTAAATGTCAGTAACTTCAATAGCAGTCATTTGCTCGGCTCCCACTCTGCTGCTCTTAGCAATTTTCTCCTGTAAGCAACAATGTCTATTTGAAGGTGGTTGGATACATGTGTAGGGTTGTAAACTTCTTATCAGTTTTCCTTTGCCCCCAATCTTTTCCTTACAACAAAATGTCTGGGAGGTAAGATGTGTTCTGAACCAAAATTATGTAGGGTAACTAGAATGTGTCAAGGAAAGTCATAGCTGGAGGCTTCAAAAAGGGTATCACAGTTAATTTGTCTGAAGTTTGCCAGGGGAACAAGTTAAATAAGGGAGATGGAAACAGCTGACTTAATTATCCCCAGGCAGTTTTTACATTCAGTGCTGGCCCACAGCAACATACACAGCTCTGAGCTTTCCAGGAGAGTGGAGTTACATGTTGTTTTAGCCTGACAGACTGGAGTTAATGTTTTAGCCTGACTTGCAAGTGACTCAGTGAAGGATAAATATAATTTTGTGTTCCCCTCTGCAAAGTGTGAATGACAAGAGCAAAAGCATTTTGCAAAGGTCATCTCAGTACTGTTTATGAGGTATACCAAGATATTGGGAAAAAAACCCGAAAACTGTTGTTAGTTTGGAGTTATTCTTCAAAGCTTTATCCATGTTTAGGGTGGGGGCTGTACCATTATTGGATACCACGGGAGTTTATTTTTGACTTTGAGGTGGGAGCAGTGACTTGAATGTCTCACTACAGCACAGGAAAATCTACAAAGACCAACACACCAGTTTGGAGCTGAAAGTGATTTTCCAGCAGAACCACCTTTTGTGCTGCTTTGCTATGTAGCACCAAAAAGCTCGTGGTACAGCAGTTTACATGGGCTGGACTGCTCTGCTGCTGATGCCCTGAACACCGGCCTTGGATATGAGACCAAGTGAGCTGGCAGTGTTCTTTTGGCAGTACCATTGTACCTGCACAAGGAGCTTTTCCCAGCAGCTGTGTCAGAACTTGCTGACTTGATTTTCATCTAGACGGTGGAGTTATCTCAATTTTCAATGTTGAGACAGAAGAAAGGGTACATTGTGACCTGCTGTGGAGGTATTAGTTTTCAGAAGAGATGCACCCTAACCTCAGTTATTATTCCTCCTGATAATAAGCACTGTTCTGATAAAATGAAGACAATATTTAAATAACAGTACCAGTATTTTGACTCTTACAACAGTTATAATTTGCATAATGAATCTTACAGTAGTTATAATTTGGAGTTACTGTCCAAAAACAGCCATCCAGGTGCAATAGCTCTCAAGTTACTGCTCTCAACAAGGAGATGCTCTTTCTGGAGGTATTTCCAAGGCATCAGTAGTGTCCATTTGTTTAACTTCTGGCTTTGGTTAGACAATATATACTAATGCTCTTCACTACCAACTATTCAACTTCCAAATCAAGAGTTAGCTTCAAAATGTATCTCTAAATCATAAAATCCTCAGACAAATCTTCCTGTCTCATTCCTCCAGTCAACATCTCGCATTGAGAAATAAAGCAGCTGAAATTTACATCCTCTACATGAAACTAGTGGAGCAAGACAAATTTGTGTGAAGCATTAATGTAAAGGCCAGATATAATAAGGTGTACACAATATTTTTAGCTTGTTAAACAGTAGCATCAAAAAATCATAGTCTTTCTGTCAGCAAACTTAATTTAAATTCTAGGTATGGATTCAGGAATGCAAGAATAGCAAAGTATTTGAATAGCTATTAGCTAAATATTTAAATAGTTTTTGAACAAACTGAATATAAGGACATGCTTCAAATGAAACATCTGTGCACACACAAATACAGGCACAAACATACAAGATGTGTTCAGCACCTTGCTGAATGGAAAGAGGTTTAAAGTATATTCTTACACTCCAGTTTCTCTTAAGGCTTAAAGAAATCACATATGCATGGGTCTCTGAGTGAAAAAAGTAAAATACAGTAAAATTAATTAACCTCCTTTCCCTCCCATTAATAAATGTTATGTATTCAGGATTCTGATGGAATACAACAGCAGAGCTCTAGCTCAGAGTCTGTCTTACAATCTGTGGCTGAGGTGAAATATAAGAGGAAATAATGAATGTGGCTGATCAGACCAGAACTTATGAATGAAGGTTACCTCTCCGGCCCGTCCATGAATTCAAACAGGGAGAAAGTGGGTTTGGACTCATTTGTTTTTCCTAGCCAATTTTTTTTGGAAATGAAAAATCCCACAGTTTAGAACTTGACAGCTGTAGAGGAGAAGAACTTGCACAGTGGAAACATAGAATGGCACAAAAAAAAGTTTGGAAAAGATTAGCTGTTCCTCCCCAATATATTCACATTTGCTCCGTTGCAGCCATAATGATCTAAGGATATAAGTAAAAAATGGTTTGAAAGGAAACATAATATGTTTGTTAAGACAACTTGTGTAGTTGGAAAAAAATGAGATGGGTGTGGACCACATAAATATTCTTTTAAAAGCTGAAATGAAAGCAACAATCTTTGAATAAAGACTGTGAACAGCTGTTTTCAGTTTAACCTAATTTTGATAATCACTTAGACAGTTGTGAGCTGTCTTCTGCACATGAACCTGCCCCTTTCCCAACTATTGTGTTTTAAGAATAAAGAATGTACTTCTACCTTAAAATCTTACTTCACAGTTTAGCAAGCTTTGTTATGTGTTGTATCATTGTTTTCAGAGTCAGATGTTTTAAAACATCAGAAGGGACTCAGCAGTCCCTCACACGGAGGGACCACATCCTCTAGCTTAAAACAGAAGTTACACTTACCTGAAAACATGTAAATCCCAAGGGGTAAAGGGTAAACTTCCTGGAGACAATATAGTTGCATAATTAAGTCCAAATCACTTTAATACATATGGAGTTATACAGTTTTCCACATGAGAACAGACTTATTACAAATAGTCTTTATGTATGCAGATACAAAATGTTTCGATCTCTGCCAGGTTGTGCTGAGCAGCCAGAACAACACTGAAATACATAGTTACACAGCTATTACACACCTCTCCTTACATTTCTGGTCCTATCATCACTTGTCTTGGAGTTTGCCAGTTTTCTGTATTCCAAGACCCCAGAGGCTTGACCCTGTCAGATAGCTAAGTTCAAAAAGCAACTAGCAGCTGCCAGCAGGAACTGAACTTACTTGGCAAGGTATCCCATACTCCTCACACATCCCTGGGGCTGTGCCTCCGGGGATGGTAGTTATATTTATCCATACACCACGTGCACACACAGAGAAAGCTGCACACGGCTCTTACCGGTAGGGATGCTCTCCTTTCACTACAGAGTCGTGGCTGACGTTTCTTGTGGCCTCTGCCTTCTTTCTCCTCATCAATCAAGTTGTGGCCCCAGAAGCTGCTCATCCATTTTGCAAAGAAAATATCATCATCCTCATCATATTCCATGTACAGATGCTCCAAATTTGGGGGGGCGTCTCCCAAACAGACAAGGCAAAGCAAGGTCAAATTCCACCACCAAGCCAGTAGCTTCGCACTGTTCTGCCAGCAAAAGGAAGCAGAGAGACAGTTTCAACCTCTCTTTCTGCACTCCCTCCCCAAAACCTGTCCCACTGCAGCCCCGGGGGCTGTCTAAACATAAAGTCAGCCCTTTCTCATCTCTTTTCAACAAGGTTTCTTTTAACCTTTCCATTGCAGCGATGTCCAATATGACACTGCCGCGGGGAGTGGGTGGCAGGGCTGTGGCTGCTCCCTGTGCTGCTGCTGAGTGCCCCAGCTGTCAATACCAATGCAGGATTGCCCACAGTTACATGCCTGTGGGGGGCAGACCCAGAGTAGGCTTGTGATTTTTGAGAAGCAGAATCGACATATTGATGCTGGTCAGAAATTGGCACAGCTGCTTGCAGAGACCTAGCTGGCTCGGTGGGAGGGAGCACAAATGGCCCACTCTTCCCCTGTTGCTCTCTCTCTCCTGACTTCTGTTACCTCTGCTTTTCCTTCAGTATTTCAGAAATGTTGACTGTCTAGGTAGAAACACTCCCTGAAGCAATTGCTCGTTCATTTTTGGGTTATGACAGACAGTGCAAGCTTGCAGCTGCTGCTTTTCACCTGAGTAATTTCATCTGCCATATCAGGGGTATGGGAGGGCCTGCCTCACTTGAATGCACTCAGGGTAAAAATATGCTGATTTTTCCTCACCAGCCCTGGGTGTAAGCCATAGAGGCCCTGCCTATACCACAGAACAGAATAGGGCCAGGGAATGACTTCTGGCCCTCAGACCAAGTATCTAAACTGCCCACACGTATCCTAAGTGGTGTTTGTGCTGAGGGTCTCCTCGAGGCTCTGTACTGTAATCACTGCACTGTGGCTGTAATACTTTGTTGCCATTTTTGTGTCTGCTTTTTTTCCAAATCTCTGGTATGACACAAAAACTGTTGTGGCCCACAAAACTGCTGTCTGCATGGTATGAAACTGGAAGATGTGTTACATGCTTTGGGACCCAGCAGGAGGACAACGAGGGCTGTAAGGCTGTAGAGCCTGTTGGGATGGTGTTGGAAGACTGCATGGGAAGGAAGAACCCAAACTTCTTACTGGAAGCAGTCCTTGGTGTGTGCTGGTGTTCTTCTGGTGCCCAGGCATTGCTGTGAAGATGCTGGTTGGTCATAGCCAGAAACATGCCAAAAAGCTTGCTGGTAATTTAGCATTACAGAGAAACAGTGGTCCAGCATTAAACATTTTCCCCAACATGTTTAGAACTACAGATGTAGCCACAAAACTCCAGTCTCCTTCATGGGGGCGCAGGTGTGAGGTGTAAGTACAGTGTGGGACCGTTCATTCTGAATGCAGGTGAAGGGAATGATTGGTCATGGATGTCTATGTGCCCAATTTTACCTTGTCCAGGGCAGGCAAGAGTGTGATTAGCAGAGGGACCTGGGTACATGGGTGTGCAGATGGCACAGATGTCTCAGATGCTCTGTATGAGACTTGGAGACACAACCACACCTGCAGCAGCCTTGACAGCAGCAAGAATACCTGCAAAACAGTACAGTAAGAAGACACCTGAAGCAATGAAAAGCACATGCAGGCTGATTTTCTAGGTGGGGAAGGACATTCCTGACCATATTCAAACAGCTTGAACTTGACTTACATCCTGGAGGCCACCCATCTGTACAGGCAAGGCACATCTGAGGGCCTACAGAAAGCATGATGTAGGTGGAATTGAGGTTGTCCCAGCAGGAAGCTATAGACCTGTTGGATACATATTTTCTATTGTGAGGTGATAGGGAGAATGGGGAGAGAGGTTGTTCCACAGCTTTGTCAAAATATGCTTACATAAATAGTAATAATCCATCAATTAAAGGACATTTTTCAAGTTGTTTACTACTAGGCACACAGATACACTGACCCAGAGTGCAGCAGGGCAAATTTTAGTTGGGATCCTGAGGTATTTACTTTGCAATCTTATTGTTGTTTTTATTTGCAGCTATTTTTTCTTCTGCACAATATATGTCTTCTCACATTTTCCTCCTACCTACAATGAAATTTCCAGGCATAAGATGACTGGAGCTGATTGTAAAAATACATCAAAAATGAATCCTCTTCATCTTCAGCTGAGTGCTCCATGGAAATAAGTGGAGACAGGAACATAAGCTTCCTCTGCTTACAGGTAAAGATTTGAACTAGGCATAGACACACACATAAACAAAATTCCAATATTACATATTAAATTATTTTTATGACAGATTCAATTAATAACTGGGAAGAAAACAGAAAGATTTCATTTATAACAAGGATTGCTCCAAAACTCTTAAGTACTAAGTCCTAGGAAGTTTGAATCAGCCACATTAGCTGAAACTTCACAGAATTAGAGAATCAACCAGGTAAGGCTGGAAAGGGCCACAGTGGACCATCTGGTCCACCCTCCCTGCTCAAGCAGGGTCATCCCAGAGCACATGGCACAGGGTTGTATCCACACAGGTCTGGAATATCTCCAGTGAGGGAGACTCCACAATCTCTCTGGGCAACCTGTTCCAGTGCTCGGACACCTGCACAGTAAAGAAGTTCTTCCCCATATTCTTGTGGAACTTCTGTGCATCAGTTTCTGCCCGTCGCCTGTTGTCTCATTGCTTGCACCACAGGGCAGAGCCCGGATCCATCTTCTTGGAACCCCTCTTTAGGTACTTGCAGACACTGACGAGAGTCCCTCTCAGCCGTCACTTCTCAAGGCTGAACAGGTCCAGCTCCCTCAGCCTTTCCTCTTAAAGATTCCCTTAATCACCTTCGTTGCCCTCTCCTGGATCTGCTCTAGGAGCTGCACGTCTCTCTGGTACTGGGGAGCCCAGANGGCCGGGGTCCCGCCGCCGGCCGCGCCGCCCGGAGCAGCGTGGGGATGGCCGGGCTGCGATCTGCGGGCGGCAGGGCCCGACAGGCCTCTGGCCCGGCCTGGAAAGCGGCTGTCGGGGTGCCGGTCCCGGCCGAAGAGCGGGGGGTCTGATGGGATGGAGCTCGGGTGACATCCTGGTCGTGCTCTGCGTGACACGCCCGGCAGGTCACAGAATCACAGACTGGGCAGGTCGGAAGGGCCCACAGTGGATCATCTGGTCCATCCTCCGGGGTCGAGCAGGGCCATCCCAGATAACATTGCACAGAATTGTATTCGGGAGGTCTGGAATATCTCCCGTGAGGGAGACTCCACACCCTCTCTGAGTGACCTGTCACTGCATAGTAAAGAAGTTTTTCCTCATGTTCAGATGGAACTTCTGTACATCCGTTTTTGCACGTTGTTTCTTGTCCCATTGCTTGGCACCACCGAGCAGAGCCCGGACCCATCCTCCTAACACTTTTCCTCTAGATGCTGATAGATACTGATGAGATCCCCTCTCAGCCATCTCCTCTCAAGTCTGACCAGGCCATTCTCCTTTAGGTTTTGCTCCTATGAGAGATGCTTCAGTCTCTTAAATCACGTTTGTCACCCTTGGCTGGACATGCTCCTGGTGCTCCATGTCTGTGGTCAGCCTGTGTCACCCACAGAGCTCTTAGCTGGGCATTCATGGAAGCGGTTCTGCCCTCACCCCACAGGGGTCGGGAGTAGTTTGTTCCAAGATCAGGCATTGCCAAATGCATCTTCTCATCAAGTGGCTGAGCATGGATCTGTGCTGCTGAGGGGGGACGTACCTCTGCTCTGAGGTCTAGAACAGCTGTAAGTTTCCTCCAGTAATAGTGTTTTGAAAAGGAAGTCTGTGATCTGTTGTGTGTGAGATGGTGGGTACAGCAGAGTGGAAAGAAAACACAACCAAGGTCGTTTTAAAGTGGAATATGTTCCATGAAAATATAGAAGCTACACAGTTTATGCAGCAGAGACCTTAATGTGTAGAATTTGCCTGAGTAGGCATGCTCTCACAACATACATTTATCCTATTTTAAATTACCGTTCTGAGAACTTTCTGATAAAATGGTCTGTGCAAAAACTCAAGGACAACATGTAAGATCAGAGTCCTGATTGGGTCCCTGGTTCTCTTGTATATCTGTATTTGAAAAAATACCTCTAAGATGCACTTTCTGCACATCTGCAGCCCCAGATATACCTTACCAGTCACTCAGCATTACTGAGGTGAGGTTGCAGTTGGCAAGCATGTTTAAAGTCATGGATTTGACAAACGGATTGGCTTTGGTAAGAATATCCCATACTGCATTTTCTTCTCCCGTTCTTGTGTATCACCCAAAATGCTTTGAACTGTCCAACAGTTTAAGCTTCCCATCAGAAATGGTCAGAAGAGAAAAAAAACTCCACCTCTTGGAGACTGGCAAAAGTGAGTTTTAACCTCTTTGGTTTGAGTGATGAGGATGGAGCGCTTGGGCGGGCAGTGGTGGGCGCACATGGGAGTGGTGAGGAAGGTGGCAACTTCCCCAGCTAGTGAATCATTGCTGCTCTGGGGCATTCCTGGAAGCACAGTAAGCTGTAAAACCTATGCTGGACCCTGAGGCAGTTACTTGAATGCAGTGATTTGTTCCTTCCTGAGCACCAAACAGTACTGAACAACCTGTGTACAGAGGACAAATTCAGACTGTTTGCTGTGGTAGCTTTGGCTCGTGGCTGCAAACAGCATCTGGCATATTTATGGGAGTGTGCTTGCTGTGTGTGAGCTCTGGTTTGCAGGCTGCTTGTGACCTTTGTCTTGCTGCAGTGACTTCCCTGTTGGTGCGTTCACTCTGTGCTTCCTGATTGTGTTTCTGAATTTCAGCAATATCCAGGGGTTGGTAGTCATTCTGCAGTTGTAGGAAGGAAGCACTTAAAACATTTAAAACACGTAGTAGCATTTCATTTAAAATATTGTGTGTTGCTCCACAAATGGAATAACCAGAAGGCTGTGTGCATTTAAGAATAAGTTGAGTGGTGTGACCTGATTCAAAGTTTCTTGAAGAGTGTCATTGCTTACACTGTAAAAAAATGAGAGATATTACTTAGGAAAGCTGCAGAAGTTATCAGATTTGATTGATTATATGAGATAATTGTCTCACTGGTCAAAATATGGCTGCATCAGGAAAATAAATGTGGATGCAAGTTCCCAGGACTGCTTTATGTGTGTGTGGAGGATTGTCTTCCTGTTACTCATATCCAAAGCAATGATGCCATATAGATTTCATGTTTCCTCTTGTATTTTATGAGATATGGATATTAGTGGTAAGACCCATGATTGAAAATACAACCACTGCAGATGCTTCACTTGTAAAACTGCCTGCACTGTATTAGTCTGCCTTTCTAACATAAAGGAGTGTTTTTTGAAACTCAGTTGGATTTCACATACAAGTCTGCACAGTCAATAAGAGCTGGTAATTCATTTCACAGTTGAAATACAGGAGGAAAATTTTTTGGTAAACACATAGGTCAGTAATGAATCTGCTATCAACAGCAGTGTCAGCTAACTATTCTTTTACTCATAAATGTAACTTAGGACTCATACTTTTGTGTGCTTTTCATTAAATCAGCCCCTTTATCCATTTGATGTTCTGGTCACTGTTTCTGAAGACACAGACTTGAATTTTTTTTCTTTTTTCATTAAAAATATGTAAGGTCCAATGTCTTCCTTGTTCTTTATTCAGACTTGTTACTATTTTGCATGCAGTTCAAGCTTTTCTTTTACCTGCTGCACAGGCCTCACATTTTTTTTCCCAGGCTGTGTCTGCACTGGATGATTCTCCTGACATCGATGCACTGGCCAAGTGTGTGATTTGTGACTGACAGTGTGTTGGCAGAAGCCCTTAGCACAGGTGCTATATTGGGAAAAGCTGAACTACTTTTGAGATTCCTTCTCCTGTAAGCACAGCTCCTTACCAGTACAGTAAACTGGCATTATTGGACCATAAAACTGCATCTATGGATGGCTCAAAGGTCATAAAGCCAAATTGCATCTGTTCATGACAATTGTCATTGTTTCTTATAATTTAGATGGAATGTGTTTTAGTCACTCAGTAGCAGTTGTTTTTTACATGCTCTCCTGGTTTGTAGAGAGTATTGCGTAATTAAAACACAGAGTGCTTTGCATATATTGCTTTAGTTGGTGCCCAATTGATTAATTTTTTTTTAACTTACTCCATGATAAATTCTTAGCAGCTTTTTATACCCTCCTTGTCTTACAGGAGTGAGCACTGGTTAGTCTGTGAGATAATGTGTTGGTTGCTTCAGTATTTTTTCCCCTGAAGTTGGAATCAATTCCTTTTGCAGCTCTGTGATAGTCCATATCTCACCCCTTAACCCTTTCAGCAAGTTCACAGGGTGACCCTGTGTTTGGTGTGAGAGGAGGTCAGCTGGGTGGCCTTGTGTGTTGCAGACAGAGCCATTGGGGTCCACAGCAGTTCCCTGTCTCTGTGTACTTTCCTGGGAGCTGGGTACTGTCCTTGAGTGCAGCGGTGGGTGAACGTGACAAACTCCTCGGCCTTTGTGGTGCCACATACCGGGATCAGCAGCCAGGCGGCGTGGCCTCTTTCCAGGGTCTGTTTGTCAGGCAATTGCTGAAGGCTGCCTCTCTCACTGCCATGACATTAGATCAGGATATGAACGAGTTGAGCCCCTTAGTCTAGACACACTCACGTTGGTTCTTACTCTAAATTGATCTAAGCAAAGTAACTACAACGTCATTTCTATTGTACTGTGCACCTGTTGCTTAATAAATCTCACTATCAACCTACTGTAAGTCTTCTGTTTCCTGCTAGCTGTAGTGGACAGGTGTAGAAAACTCCTAAATGTGTGTATAATAGCAGTAAAACAATTGTTAGGCTCTTGGCTTATTCTTGGAAGGCGTGGATAGCAAATTCATTTAGCAGGAAGATGACTGACTGAGGACACTGTGAATTTGTCCTGTAAACTTCATTTCGTTTTTTCTGAGTATAATACATCCTTGCTTGTGCTTTGAATTGACTTCTAAAGTTCATGTAAACATACTTTTTCTCATAGTGGTTTTAGTGCTAAAGAGACTTTTAAAACTATTTCTATTCAGTTAATGCCTTTGTTTGAAAAAAGACTTGAGATGAACCTTAGTAAAAAAAAACAGTGGAAAGATAGATATTTGGAAAAGAACAGGATTTTTTTTTCCCCCTCATTTCATTAAGAGAGTTCTCTCAATTGGAAAGGACAAAAAAGAGGTCTAGACCAAAGCTTTATTTTTTTGCAGGTTGAATTAAGATGGCTGGAACAGTAGTCGTCCTCCATGTCATCTGTCAGACAAGGGCTCATGCAAATCCTTTTCAACCAAAAGAAAACGCTGAAACTCTCTGCTCGTGCTTCTGTTGTGAATCACTGTCATCATTGGTTGGCAGGAAATTTCTTGTTTTGCTTTGAATAACAGTCTCCCTGAAATATATAAGGTTCTGAACTGCTAGTTTAACAATATTGCCATTGCTGGGAATTAAAAAGCATTATTATTCTTGCAGCTGGCAGTCTGTTGCTGTTAAGTTGCTGTTTGCGTGCAGTTTCTGAACATTTTGTGAGGAAAGCACATTTGCTGAGGCTAAAGTAGAAGTTAAGAAAATTTTGTCAGTGTTGTCTATTCTTCAGTCAGTTAGCAATCTGCTTGTTCAGGCTAACTGATAACTCAGGGAAGCAGGTCCTTTGGCTTAAGTTCTGTTCTAAGCCTTGTTAAGGAACAGTTGCTGAGAACAGTCCTAAGTACTGAGATGTTATGTTTGGTGTAGCTGCAGATAACTTCTGAGTTACTTGTTTTGTTGAGCTGTTATGAACTTAAATTCATTTTATTGAGCTGGTTTGGTTGTTGCACAGATTCTTTGGCCTGAGGATGACAAACTGGAGAGTTTTTCTTGCTCTATATGGACCTTCACCTTGGGAATAAAAAATGTCTGGTATGCCACATAGGATGGCAATGGGTGAGGTGAAGAGAAGCAGTGAAATTGGAAAATAATGTCTAGGAAAATTAGTTTGACAAGAAAATGGAAGAATGAGGTTTCTGATTAGTTGTGCATGAGGTACATGAAGTTTGTTTACATTATCAGTTTCTTATGTACACATCTTGTGTATGTTCAGTGTAGCAATGGAACAGGTGTTTTAAAAGGTATACTTTAAAATTCTGTAAGGGTTAAATTTAAGACTTGATAAACCTTCAAAAATTCAAAAGAATTAATTTTCATATTCTTATTTGTGCTATCGTGAACAGGTATTGCAGCACATAATGTGATGTGAGTTCTTTAATATATATTTTTTAAAATAAACAGCTACCAAAAAACCTCCAAATCAACAAGAGCAAAAAACCCCACCAAACCAAAGCATACACTGGATTTGGTGGTGTTTTGGGTGCATACTGAGGACTACAGCAGAGTAGTTTGAGTAAGGGTGATAAGACATCTCAGAACAAGCAGTCTAGTTTAAAGCAGCATAAACAAACAAGCTGATTTCTTCCTTGCCTTGGGCACTGCTGGTGACTATTGCATGAGAGCATGTTGTGCTCTAAGTTCTGACTCCTTACCCCTGCATTTCTTGTCTCATGCAATGGGTGCAGCAGGGGGTAACCAAGGAGTCAGCAAATGTTCCATGATTCATTTCTGTACAATTGGTTGGGTGGTCTGTGATCCTGTAACTGTTACTGAAAGTTTACTCACATAACAGAGTTACTGATGTTAATAACTTTGGCATCATGTCTGTAGTCTCTGAAGTTTTTGATCACTGTTATGTGCACTTTGTCTGAAGGCTTGATGCTTCCCAAAAACCAGCAGAGCACCAGTGAGGGCCCCAGACCTGCCCATGTCCTGTTTCCAGTTACAATTCCCACACCTGACACGGCAGCAGCCTGGGTGTTGCACTGGGTGTTATCCAGCAGTCCTCATTGGTAGCTGTGTCTTTACTCCAGGGCTGTGGGGCAGGGCTCTCGGTGTGCCTGGGATGGAGCACACGGACTGCTCAGCCTGGGGCACTGCTCAGCCTGGGGCACGTGCTGGGATAGGAGATCCCTGGGANAGTGTGCCTGGGATGGAGCACACAGACTGCTCAGCCTGGGGCACATGCTGGGATAGGAGATCCCTGGGATGAAGCAATTGGCAGTGATCATGAAGTAGTAATCTAGCTGCCCTGAGGCTTAATCTCTGCAGTTATAAGTAATTTTCACACTGGGAGCACAGGTATGAATGTTACAACATGGCCCACATCATGTGTTTTTCTTTTTCGACCCAAGTTAATAAGAACAGCACCGAATTTTGTAAGATTATTACACAAAGGCGTTTTTAATGTGATTTGCTATAGAAATGCACGAGGAAAAATTCAGGCTGACTGGCATGCATTTAAGTTTGCAGTATATGCATAACTCTTCCCTTTGTTAAAAGAAAAGTACTGTTATATTTGGAAGTAAATTTAGGACCTACTCAAAATACATTTAACATTTTGAGACTTTGGTTAAGTTTTAAAGAAACAACTTATCAAATGCACAGTTATTTTTTTCAGTAAAAATAGTTACGCTCTAATTTTGGCTTAGAGTTCCATAGTGTTACACACAGTGTATGGGGTGAAGTTAATAATCTTTTATCGAATTAAATTTGAAGCATTACAAAAGAAAAATCTGAGAGCCTTGCAGATTTCCTTGTTCTGTGAACAATAAAGATGGTGCAGATTGATTTCCTGTGAGCCCAGTGATTAATGACTTGTGAGAGAAGAGCTTTGCTGGCATTAGGGATATTTAAGAAATTCACTCCCTTATATGGTTTCACTTGTAAGTCTCCCCTCAGGAGAATGCCTCTCAGATACTTTTGTTCTATTTGGATGCCTACTTTTATGCAGGAACTGAGGCTAGTACCCATTATCCGATTCTCTCCTGCCAGGATAGGGGTCCAGGCCTTAAAAGACAGGTTGTAGAGCAAGTCCTGGCTTCCCCTCAGGTTTTCAGTTTTGAAGTAAATCACTTAGCTGCAAAAAATGATCAGGTTGGAATGAAATGAGCAGACATTAAGGGGAATGGGCAAATGAAATGCAAAGTTGCATTCAAATTTATGTTACAGCTGTCTGGTTGTCTATATCTGTTCAGTTTGGCCCTGGCAGTGGACAAGTGGGTAGAGGAGGCAGAAGTATGGTCAAAGAGCAGTGGGGACAATTCCCAACAAATCCTCGATGATCTGAAATGCAGGTGATATGTAGTGAATCCTGCAGCTATTGTTAAAGGCACTCCTGGCCCCAGTCTGTAGCCTTTCCCTCCTCAGAAAGGTTGGTAGAATGGCAGGTGTGCTCATACTGCTGTTCATTTTAGTCTGGCAGAACTGCCCCAAAATGTTGTCCATGAAGCAAGGCTGTGCCAGAGGAACAGAGATCCAGAAGATCAATGTTAGGACCTTTTGCAGCCCTTGTTTCTTGAATGTGAGTCACACCCCTTTGATAGAGAGAGCATTTTTAGATCTGATCCCTTACAAACCACGAGATTTGATAACTGATTTGTAAATCCAGGGGTTTCAGGTAGGTAGCAGTGTTAGTTTCTGCAGAAATACAGACCATCAGCATGTGGTGCAGAACATAAAGATGCATTTAGCAGGATCTCAGGCCAGTCAGCAAAGTTTCCCATCCCTTGCTAAGATGGTGATGGTCCAACACTTGTCATTGCATGAAGCAGAGTGTGTGAAGCTACAGAGGAGACCGCTATAAAGTTGATTTGCCTAGTGCATGAAAGGCAAACCAGCTTTATTTTCCTTACAGGTTTTATTTGTCTTGCCCAGTAGCTCTTTCCACAAAGTGTTTTCCATATTTAATTCATAGTCTGAGAATCACCTCTGGTCTTAGAGGCTGCATGTATTTCAGAAGGAGAGTCTTCTGTTTGAATTGCTTTGAGGGCTTTGTTGTCTTTGCACGTGTAGCCTTTGGACAAACAACTTACCTCATTAGTTCTTCTGATCACCAGCCGTGTAAAAAGATTACAATCTGTTTAGCTTTCCAAACAGAATCACTGCATTGTTTATTACCATTGTAGTGAATCTTGTGAAAAGGTTGTCTCCTATCTGATACACTTGCAAAAGAAAATTCTTGTGTGTTTCCAGGAATTGAAATCAGTGAGATTTTTCAGGAGTCTAGGCTACAGTTTACAACTCAGGTCCATTTTTGTATCTTTGAAGATGAGCCCTAAAGTGCATAGCTTGTGTGCTGTGATGCCTTTTTAATTTGAACTGACCTCTCACTTTCTTTTTCAGAGTCCTCTTGGTAGAGCCCAAGCAGCCAAGAACAAAGGAAACAAATACTTCAAAGCAGGAAAATATGAGCTAGCTATTCAGTGTTATACTGAGGCTATCAGGCTGTGTCCTCCTGAGAAAAACCTTGATCTTTCTACTTTCTATCAAAACAGAGCTGCTGCCTATGAACAACTGGTAAGACATTGAAGATAATTATGTGTTTATTGTAAAAAGTAGCATTACCAATTTTGTATTTTGTCACTTTCATCCAGTGAAAGGTCCCAAGTGATAACATCTGCTGCGTTCACAATAAGATGCTGTTGCAGCTTTTTTCAGCTTATCATTCTTTTCTACATATAAATATAATTATTTTCTGTTAACTACACTCAGTCTATCTCACGTAATTCTTATGCATCTTGTTCTTCCAAGACAAAGTTTTAATTTCTTATTCTCTGGAATAATTTTCATGTATATAAGTTAATATTTTACTTCTCTCTACTTGAGTGCTTAACCGTGAAAGAAAGGTGAAAGGCCAAATATTTTGGAAGGACGCTACTTCAAACTTCAAACAAAAAAAAACATTGAAATCCTAGTAAAGGCCAAGGCCTAAATTTTGCACATGGGGAAGTAACATTTACTCGACAGCTGAGTATACTTGGTGTTATTTTAGAAGTCAGCCAGTGTTGCTTATTATGGTAAGATGGATTTGCTTATGAGGTCGAGTTGGTGAGCTGCATAAAGGAGTGGAAAAGTTGGCTTTGTACAGTCTGAAGTGTCAAGTGAGAGACTGTGTTTACATAAATCTGGTGTTAGATTTAGTTCTTGTCTAACACAAATTCATGCCATAGTGAATCCCAAATGTATGTGGTTCCACTATTAGAAAACGCCTGTTTTGATAAATTGAAAAAACTTTAAAAAGTTTTAGCACTTCGGTAATCTTGTTTGCTTTCATTATATTTCCATCTTTTTTCTTCAGTTGTTTTACACCAGTCTGTCAGTCCCAATGTTACCTCCTGCAAACATCTTTGCATCAACTCATTTTCTTCTCCCGTAGGATTTGTACACTGTCTGGTGTGATATTTTGTAGGAATTCAGTTTCTGTTGTGTGGCCCTTCTGGTGCAGGTAGTTTGCAGTGGTGCCTAGGCAGTCTCTCCCTGTGGGCCTTGCAGAGGCAGGGGGAAGCAGAGGGAAGCAGGGGGAAGCAGAGGGAAGCAGGGGGAAGCAGGGGGAAGCGGAGCCCCGGGAGCTGTCGGCACCGCTGGGTGCGCGTGACCCCGAGCTGCCCATGGGAACCAGCACAAGGAGATCTCACTGTGTTGTCTTTGTGCCCACAGCAAAAATGGACAGAAGTGGCACAAGATTGTACAAAGGCTGTTGAGCTTAACCCTAAATATGTCAAAGCTCTCTTCAGACGCGCCAAGGCCCATGAGAAACTAGACAATAAGAAGGAGTGTTTAGAAGGTGAGTGGCTTGTGCTGTGTATACTTAAAAGTGGAACTATCTCTGGTGCTTTGGAGAGCTTTGGAGATGGCAACTTCTGGAAATGTTTTGTTTTTACTTTGGTAGCTACAGTAATACAGAATTATGTATTTAAAACCATTCATAGCTTCTGCAAATACTTAATCTTGTCAGAAGAAACCTTTTCACATTTCTCAAGCTTTTATCTGCTCACTTCTGAAATGACTGCTGAGAAATCGATGTTACTGTAGCAGCTCAAGGTCTTCTTTTTCCGGGAAACTCCTTCACTTTAGAATAGAATTCATCTGACTTGATGAGTGGATAACCAGGACAACAGTTGTTGTATTTCCATGCAGTAAAGAGACTTTCTTCTTCTCTGTTTGTTTTAGAGAAATTATATTACTACAGAAATGAGGGTGTTTTTGCAGGAAGAGATACATGGTCAGAAATAAAAGTATTGCAGTAATTTAAATGCATTGGACTGGTATTAGAGGGAAAACAGCTTCAGTAGCATTTTTGTCTGGTGCATAGCTTATGAAAACCAGAACAGATTGATTTTTTTTTTTTTTTTAAAATATTAATACTTTGTATTCAGAGGAAATTACTGTGTCAAATCCTTCCAATGCTATTCCTAAACAGAATACGTTTTGAACTGTCAGGAAGATGTCACTGAGAAGCCATGGAAATTAAGAACTACAGGTCAGATGTGTTGTCTCACAGCACTTTTGAGCTACAATACACTGCTTGAAATTACCTTTATAAATTTCATCAAGTGAAATCATTC
Source organism: Illadopsis cleaveri (assembly GCA_013399915.1). Lineage (NCBI taxonomy): Eukaryota > Metazoa > Chordata > Aves > Passeriformes > Timaliidae > Illadopsis > Illadopsis cleaveri. Next base: position 103,552 of record VXBB01023750.1, read on the forward strand.
CTGCTGATGTTAGGTTAAAAGACAAATGAAATTTTCAGCTGTGCTCATTATCAAAGAAGGACAGAAAATAAGGCAGTGCTTTGGCTGGTAAATCTAACTGTTAAATTAGTTTCATTATGTGTAACAGCTAAGAATTAGGTCTGCCAAATTGGAAGGTAAATTAGATGTGGAAATTTTATCTATCTGTTTATCTGCTGGCAGAATTCCTTTATGCCCTTTGAGACTATAGTGACTAGAAAAGGACAACTTTGTTCATTTAGTGCACTCCTTTGCAACCACTGTGTATCAGCTGCACTTCCAGAGTGCTGTAATAAAATCTAAGCCTTATGTAGCTGCCAGGTGATAAAAGCCCAACGAAAGATCAAGTGTCCCTGTGACAGTAGGACAGTTTTAAATATAACTTCTTTTTAGTGTTAATAGCAGTAATGTTAGTGAGAATTATTTTCAGCCTTGATTTCTATTTGATTTTTTGCATGCAGTTTTTTCAGATCTAAAGCTTTCTTGCTTTTTTTTTTTGAACTACACTGTTTTTCTATAACCTTGCTTTTACCTGCCAACCACATATGGCCAGTAAAATACCTGGAAGTAGGGTATGCCCGTGTAGTGGACGAAAGCAAAACCAAACAAACCTCAAAACCCCAGCCACTACCAGCAGAAATCTCCTCCAGTGATCCTGGGCAGGATAATTTGGGAAGATGTTGCTGCTGCGGCCAAGCCTGGAGTGCAGCAGTCTTTGGGCAGGGGGTGTCTGCTGGGTTTGTATAACACGTTCTTTCTGGGGGTACCATATTTTCCCAGGTGTTCTGATGTGCTTCCTGACCATGCCAGAGGTGCAGGGAGTTTCTGTGTAAGTGATGGCTTAATAGTCCCTCCAACAGAGTAGAATTAGAGAAATACACTGAAACTCCAGGGCAAGACATTGACTTTTCAAGCATATTCAGACAATACACTGCTTGAATTTCAAGTCCAGGCTCTGTCCATTTTCACTAATGTTTAAGTGAAAACAAACCAGGGAAAACCTGTGGTAGCATTGCATTAAGTGAAGGATCCAGAGAAACCATGTTTGGTAAGAGTGCATTTCACACTGGGAAGCTTCACTCGGGCAGCAGTGGGTTAACATTTGCAGAGGTTTCTCTGTGTGAATGAAAGTCATGTGACAGGGGCTGGCACTTTAAATAGGCCAGCAAGGTATTTCTCCTTGCTCCCTTCCAAAGTCACAGAGGTGAGCATAAAAAATTTGAGATAGAATTTAGGCAGATTTCTTAAACTGAGGAGTAAGTGAGATGTGACGGGACTGAGTGTGAATTTTAGAAGTAGAAAATAAAGACCAGTCCCAGAAGAGAAGTTGTGTTAGCACTTTTGATGTGAACATCATATGAACATCGTTACTCTCCTCAAAGTTTCAAAATGGTGAAAGCCCCTGATCGAGGTATACATTTTAACTGTTGGTTTAAGTGTGTTTGTCTCTAGGTAAAAACATGAACAGAAAAATAAATGGAATTTCTTTTCATTCATTGTCATGAAGTCCTTTTATCCCAGGAAGATCATTTTGGATACAAATATGTGTATTGAAAAATACAGTAAATACAGCAAAGTGGAAACAGAGGCTTTTGCCTGAGAACAGGACATGTATTAGTTTGGCAGTACCTCATTGTACTCAGCAGCACATTTTATAGTGTACTTCAGTGACTATCAGAATTCCTTTAATCTCACTTCTGTATGTTGTTTCCTAGATGTCACAGCAGTCTGCATTTTAGAAGCCTTTCAAAACCAGCAAAGTATGTTATTAGCTGATAAAGTTCTTAAACTCCTTGGAAAAGAAAAGGCCAAAGAGAAGTACAAGGTAGGACTTGTGGTAGTGCTGACTAATTGTTATTTCACCTGAGCAGTTGTTGAAAAGTCGTTTGTTGGCATTCTGTCAGTTGTTGTAAACAAGTCACTGTCTTCATCTGCTCAAGCGTAAGAAGTGACACAAACTGGTTTTTACAAAGCTGCCATTGTACCAATGCTATTTTCCTTTGGGACCTCTCCAGAGTTTTTGGAACCTCAGCAGGGAAGAGCGATCTACTTCTAGCAGTTGTTTCCCTTTAAGAATGAAATTTGTTACGACATTCAGGAGACACCCTAAGTTGGTGTGCTGCCCTACACAGGGCTTTTGTGAACTTGCAACTCCATGGAAACTGGGTGTGTTGGAACAGACATCTATCTATGCATGAATGTTTGGAAACTGCACAAGAGAGAAGTGTGGAAGCATAGGGGTAGCCAGGAGCAGTCATTTTAAGTGCCTGTAGGTTTGCAGACAGGTTGGGACAGATATTAACATGTTCTTGGTTGTTATTAAAGCATTCTTGCTTGTGTTTTGATGGTTGTTGCAGTACTGAAATCCCGTGTTGGTTTTGAGATGCTGAATTTCTTTCCTACAGAAATTCACATAAATGTGTAGTACAGAGGTAACAACAAATAATGTTATCAGTGTGGTGGACATAGATAGGTGTGCTTCAGAAGGGTGCGTCCAGTGTTTTCCTGCAGGAGAGATTGAATTGTAATTCTTGTGTGCAGTTTATTTTAAACAAGAAATATTTTTTGGCTGTAGGAAAGATGCATTACCTGAGAGGTGTTACTTCTGGGACTTCAAGTAAAATGTGTGATATTTGGGCCAAATTCCACACAGAACTAGGGTATTGTCTCGTTAGTCTCCATTGTAACAATGGCAGCAGCTTCTCTTGGACAAGTTGGAGAAAAGAGAAAACTGCCATTCAGAATCTGCTTTAATTTAGGCTCATGCTTAAATCACCAGCCTGCATTTTTCACCCAGTTTATGTGCACACCCAATGCTTTAGTACATCTACCCAATGTCTTATGATATCCTAAGGGTCCTTATTTCTAGCCACAAATGTGGAAAGATACAATGTCCCTCCTCCCCGAATATCAACATTTTATTTTCACTGGTGATGAGTATTGCATTGTGGTCTGAAGCTTAAAGAATCCCTAAACATCAAAATGGCAAATCCAGAACATGAGGCTATCAGATGACATAGTGAAAGTCATACATTGGTTCTTCCATCAGTTTTTTTTAAATAATCATGTTTGCTATCCATTTCCATCTTGATCATCTGATTTTACCACCTAATGACTTGGAATTACCTTTCTCTGTTTCAGAATCGGGAGCCTCTGATGCCCTCGCCACAGTTCATTAAATCCTACTTCAGTTCTTTCACAGATGATATAATTTCCCAACCTTTGCTTAAGGGTGAGAAATCAGATGAAGATAAGGACAAGGAGGGAGAGGCTTCTGAAGTGAAAGAAAAGTGAGTGTACAGTACAGTTGGGAATTGTTTGGTACTGGAATTAAGTTTGCAGTGATTTGGACATTCTGCACAGTGTAACGTGCTGCTGTTTGTGTAGTACTCGGCGTGGAGACTCCTTTGATATAAATAATATCAGTGTTGCATGTGAAACCTCAGTGAAAGCTGACTGGCTAGTTCCAAACTTGCACTAAGCAGAGGAAGGACAATGAGACTGGGAAAATATGCTGAATATTTACTACAGTATCAAAGTAAATCTTAGGAGATTGGAGAACTGGAGAAGGCTGAATGATGCTTTGGGGAAAAGGAATATTTTATAATGAAGGAGCATTTCCATGGAAAAGAGCAAGATAGCCTTTGGACTGGCAGGAAGAAGATGAACTAGGAAAAGGGGATTGTTAAATGAAAACATGCATATACAGCAACTGAGGCTGAAAGGGTGTTTTATCTTTCTGGAATCAAATTGCCCATGAATGAAAAGTTTGTTCTGGCATAGAAAAACTTGGGTTTGTGTTTTGTGCTTTTTTAATGGAGCCTGAGCACCACATAAATAGTTCTTTAATTTATTATGCTACTTTCCAGATTATTTTTGGAAGATAGCAGTGCTGTCAGTTTGGAAACCACTGCAAACAGCATTATGACTTTTTTTAAAGTAAGAGAGAGTGTCCTGATCTGCAGGCAGATTCACTGAATCCAGGATGCAGCAGAGAACAAGACAGTGCTGTAATTTTTTGCTATTAAATAATTTCTTCCACATACAAGCTGCACATTGTTAGGTTTAATATTTCACATTCCTGTCCACGAATCCCACCCTCTTGTTTTAAACCAGAGATTATTTCTGTTCTTCATGTGAAAAAAAACCTCAAGGGACAAATGAAGCTTTCATTCAAAATCTTTAAAACATTTTTCTCCTTTATTTCCAATGTAATTTGGCCAGTTTTTGTGCAAATTGTTTTCCATCTATGATGGCTCCATCTAGGAATGGATGTTCCAATGGGACTATGCTGGTGTTGTAAAAGTATGGCACAAGTTAGTATTTGTAATGATTTGATGAAACATCTGAATGGAAATTGCAGTGTTCAGTGAATGCATGTATATATACAACTGTTCTTACATCATTTACAGCTCTGGCTATTTGAGAGCAAAACAATATATGGAAGAAGAGAACTATGACAAAATTATCAGTGAAAGCACAAAAGAAATTGAAGCAAAGGGAAAATACATGGCAGAAGCTTTGCTTCTGCGAGCTACTTTCTACTTACTTATTGGCAATGCAAGTGCTGCCAAACCAGACCTAGATCAGGTCATCAGCATGGAAGATGCAAATGTGAAGGTAAGAATCTGTCACAGCTGGATTGTAGTTGGGATTGAGTAGTTAGATGATAAACTTGCAATGTACTTCAAGAAGTTGTTTGTCCAGATTTTCAGATATATTAATGGGACTATTCTGGTTTATTTACTGTTTTGTTACTGACAAATTGTTTTTTTCAAGGGCTTGTTGATTTTTGAGACAGCTGTAGTGAGTAGTGCAAACTAAAGGTGATAAGTAGTGCAAACTAAATGAATGTGAGGGAAGTTAAATGAATTGGAGGCTTATCCACTGTGGATAAGTGAAAAACCTTAATTGCACTTGCATATTCAGCTGCTTCAGAAAACATTAATGTATTTGTAAACAGGAATTGAGAAGGATTTTGTGGCGGGCGTGGAAATCCACTGACATGGAAGCCTAAGGCTGACATTTTTGAAATTAAGTAAGGGAGCTCATTCATTTAGGGTCAATATGAAACTTATTCCTGCTTAGAAAAATTGAAACCTGTCAGTGGGAGAAACTAGTCAAGTGAGAAATTCACTGTGATTGTAAGGAAGCCTTAAATGTGGAGGAGCACTGGGGTGGCTGATGTTTCCCTGGCCGTGTTTTGCAGCTGCGAGCCAACGCTCTGATCAAACGGGGCAGCATGTACATGCAGCAGCAGCAGCCTGTGCTGTCCACCCAGGACTTCAACATGGCTGCTGACATTGATCCTCAGAATGCTGATGTTTACCACCATCGAGGACAAGTAAGAAATCTCAGAGATTTGGTCCCTACACTTGGCTATTTCAGTATACACTGAAAGGAAAAACGGTGTTGTTGGAGACGCTTTATACTGTTTGTGGCAGAAAAACGTGAACTGATTGGGAACTTCTGTGGGATAAACACACAGTCTGTTTTGGAGGTTCAGGTCAGGCAGAAGCAGTTTATTTCTATAGCTATAGGAAAGCCCTCTATCAGTATGAGCTGAGACTTAGAAGTACTGGGGCTTGTGTACATTTACAGCAGATAAAAGGTGTTCTGTGAAGGGGCCTGGATGGCAGAGCATCATCTGCACAGCAGGAAGCTTTGTTACAGCAGAGGAAGTGTGTCCCTGATAACACCTGCAGTCCTGTGGCCTGGACTTGGATCTCTTCAGCTCATCTCTCTCTGCCTTGTGACAGTGCTGTGTCCTTGACTAATTTCTAGCCCTAGGGAAGCCTGCTGCCACAAATGTCTAAGATGAATGGTGCTGGAAGGAAAAAAGGAACACTAGAATATGCAGATAGGCTAAGTCATATTTGTAAGGAAGACTTCCATGCATCAAGAGTTTTTCTCCATGAATTTGTTAGATATCTTTAGTGCTCAGAAATGAAAATGGTGCTATGTGTTGACTGAACAGAATGAAAGTTTTCTGCAGATTGAAAATTTGTGTTTTACAGTGGCTTCACGGTAAAGTAAGAGAATGATGAACTCTGCTCCTGTGGAGGAGTAAGAATGTCAAAACAAAACCAAAAAAAACCCAACCCAACAAAAGAACTTGAAATACAAGCTGGAAAAGCTGAAATGTTTCAATGTCCAAATAGTCCACAGCTACTGGCTACAGAGAGGCAAAACAACTTGAGAAAATATGACATAATTTTGGAGACTGGTCATAATGCTGATGCAATGATGGCAACAGTCTAAAATGCAGGCATTCTCAATACCTACACAGGGTCATTGCCTGCTTGTGAAGGTAGCCAAAGTTTTACTGGTGGCTTTGATAATACATTATGGCAGGGACTTTTAGTTATGGGTTTTGTAGGTTTCTAGAGAGTTCTGCAACTGAGCTGGAGATGATATGAGTAACTGATGCTAATTGAATTATCCTGTAAGTGTCTGAAGCACAGATGAAATAGAGAAATAGGATTTTCTTTCCTTCTGGCTAGCTGAAAATCCTGCTTGACCAAATTGAGGAGGCTGTGGAAGACTTTGATGAATGTATCCGATTGCGACCCAATTCTGCCTTGGCGCAAGCACAGAAATGTTTTGCTCTGGTAGGTAACGTGCTGGGCTTCGTCTGGGTGCTTTTGCTTTAAAGAGTTCTGGAAAACACTCTGTTTCTCTGGTTTATTCCAATTTAACAGGAAAGTAGGGCAACATACATCTCTGTCTTTTAATAATAAGGTAAAGGAATAATGCAGCAGTTTCTTCAGCTGGAGTATGGGTTTGCTGCTTTCCTTCTGAAACACTCATTGTTTAAACAGTAGGACATTTTTTATCTTCTATGGGAGAGGAACAAAAACCTTGATTCTAATTAGAGCACATAAAATTGATTTTAATAAATCTTTACTATTGTGGAAAACGGTCATCATCAAGAAATTGCAAACAAACTGTTTCAAGCTAGTATAATGACTCAGTGTGCAAGAATCTTGTCAGGACAGCTTTGCATGGTGTGAACAGGGAGGAATGCCAAGTTTGGAATTTCTAAGCATTTGAAATAGAGAGAGGCTATCACAATTATCAGGCCTTAGGACTTCCTTCTTTTGGCTGTTTTCCTCTCCAAGTCCAGACATTTGGACATGTGGTAGGTTCCCAAAACCAGATTTGGTAGGATGTACAGGCTTGTACCTTCTGGAACTTAGCACAAAATCATACAATGGCCTGTGTTGGAAGGGATCTCAAAGATCATCTCGTTCCAGCTCCCCTGTCATGAACAGGGGCATCTTCCACTAGACCAGGTTGTCCAAAGTCCCATGCAACCTGCCCTTGAACAGTGCCATGGATGAGGCATCCACAGCTTTCCTGGGTGCTGTTCCAGTGTCTCACCACCTTTACAATAAAGAATTTTTTTCTAATATCCAATCTAAACCCATTGCCTTTCAGTTTGAATCCATTCCCCCTTGTCCTGTCACTANACACCTTCCACTAGACCAGGTTGTCCAAAGTCCCATGCAACCTGCCCTTGAACAATGCCATGGATGAGGCATCCACAGCTTTCCTGGGTGCTGTTCCAGTGTCTCACCACCTTTACAATAAAGGATTTTTTTCTAATATCCAATCTAAACCCATTGCCTTTCAGTTTGAATCCATTCCCCCTTGTCCTGTCACTATATGCTGTTGTAAAAAATCCCTCTCCAACTTTCTCATGGCTCCCTTCAGATATAGAAAGGCCACAATTAGATCACCCCAAAGCATTCTCTTCTCCAGGCTGAACAATCCCCATTCTCTCATCTTATGTAAAATAACTTTGAATTATGATGATGCAGGCAACTCTCAGGGACGTGGGTAGAGGCCTGATCAGCTTTTTTTTTTAAGTCTGGTGATGGTGTAATTTTTTTCTTTATTTTTTTTCCTTGGAATAGTATCGCCAGGCTTATACAGGAAGCAATGCTTTGACTGTGCAAGCAGCCATGAAGGGCTTTGAAGATGTCATTAAAAAATTCCCAAAGTGTGCTGAGGGCTATGCACTCTATGCTCAGGTATGTTTTTCTCTCTCTTAAAGAAAATGCTGCATTCTCTTGTACTTTTTATCTTGGATAAAACATTTCTTCAAAGAACCGATGAAGATTTTTGACACTGAGTTCTGACTGAGTTAAGAGATGCTGCCTGGAATAAGCTGCTTGCATTTATGGTTATGGGTGTTCTGGGGCAGAGGAAGTACAGGCAGAATTGGTGGAGCAGGTTATAAGTAGTCAGAGTTGAGGGTGGTTATTAGGACACATAGGTTATTCCTGCAGGATTTCCTCCTTCCTGCATGTGTATGGCATCTCAGTTGATGAATGTCAGAGATTCTGTGGGTAATTTGAGAGTCAGATGTGTGGAACTAGGGTGACATTTTTGTTCTGCTATCCGTGGCATGTAGTGGTTTAGAACAGCTGCTTGGAGTACACTTGTAACAGAGATTAGTTTCTTCTCTAAGAACATACTGCTGGTTTTAGTGGGAAGCACGAGACATTCTGATTTTAAGTAGGTTGGCAGTATATATGCATTTCCTTCTGAAAGAAGTATATTTGAAAAAGGAAGAGTTGAAGCTTGCAGGTACAGACTTTTAGAATGGTTATTTACAGCACACAGCATGTTGCTTGTGGATCTCCCATTACAGGTGACAGTGTGGTCAGTAATTTGTGCACTTAAGGCACAGAAGCTTTCCAAAAAGCCTCAATTTTGAAACTTGACACTGGTAACTGATGTGCCTGGCCTGCTCTACCATAAATGAACTACATCCAGTGTCACGTTGTCAATACAGTTTTAATTAGAATTAGCTGAGTGCAGAGTGCATGCTTTGGCTGCTTATTGACAAACAGGTTTCTCTTTTGATTCAGGCACTAACTGATCAACAGCAGTTTGGCAAGGCTGATGAAATGTATGATAAATGCATTGACCTTGAGCCAGACAATGCCACTACATATGTTCATAAAGGGTATGTATTGAATTTGCAGTCCTTTTTGGTTGAGAGCAGTTGGTGTATTTAGATGAATCAACCTGAATTTAATGTTTATATTTAGAAGTTTATCCAGGAAAAATAACTTTGTGAAAGCATCTTTGTGCTGCTAAATGTAATTCTATATTTTGTCTTGTCTAAGCTGCAAATAAGTTTCAGGAAAGTTTCATCAGTGTTCATTGCCAATTGAGTATTTGCTTGAAGTATATCTGACTTTTCCTTTAGCCCAATTAGTTTCAGCTTTGTGTCAAAGTTTTTTCTTTTATAAAACAATATGTACCAAGTCCTCTTGGGAAAAAAAATTTTGAGGGTCCTTAAAGTAGTAGTAAAGTGGCTTATTGAAAGTGACTTTCACACAGGTGTTTTTAAAAGTCATGAAGTTACTAAGTTACTGTGTACCTGCATTAGAATTTAAATACATTATACATTTGGGATGGTTTTGCTTACCAGCATGAGGGTTTTGGGAGGAGTATGTGAAACCTGTTTGAAACTGTCCCTCTCTTGTAGTTTACTTCAGCTCCAGTGGAAGCAAGATTTAGACAAAGGATTAGAACTCATAAGCAAGGCCATTGAAATTGATAACAAATGTGATTTTGCATATGAGACCATGGGAACGATTGAAGTGCAAAGGTAATGCTGAATTGCAGTGTTGAGAGTTCTTAGTTACTTCTGAAGTTCTTTAAATTTCCTCATGGATCCTAAGTCTTGAGATCTTCTCCCTGGTGTCCTGTAAGGCCAGCTCTTACCCAAAGTCCCGATTTCTGTCCTGTAACTTTTAGGTAAAGCCCTCCATTCTCTGTGGCATAATTGTGATTTGTGATCTGACAACTTCTTATCACCAATTTCGTACTTAATGGACAATGTGCAGATGAGTCCATGCATGTTTAAATACATCCCTTCTGCATTTAAAGTGACTTCCTTAATCATTACCTGGCTTTGTGTGTATCTGATGTTGTCCTTGGATATTGGACTGTCTATACTGAGGATCCTGTACTGTTTTCTCCTGCAGCCAACAGGACTCCAGTTTAGTTCTTGGGGGAAACAGGAAAGCACTGCTCTGTAACATTGTACTGCAACTGTGCAAAGGTTTTGTTTGTAGCTGACAGTACAGTCAAGTCTCTTTAATGGTCTAGTCCTCTAAAGGACAGACAATCAAACTATTGCCATGAGAAATTTTGCAAATGTTTCCCTGTTTAAATAATGTGCTTCTGTCTGTGCTAGTTTTCCTCTTTTGTATACTAAGTCCTTTCAGGGGAGATGAGGCTTCATTCAGTTGCCCAGCATTATCTTTGTAGTGAATTTGGTGTCCTGTGGAAAATATTTTATCCTGCACCATCATCTGTGAGGGCTGTCAAGAGGAAGGCTATTTGACAGCTGTCCTAGTTGCTTAGGCTTGGTAACAACCTCTTTGAGTTTACTTAGCATCACCACAAGTTCTTGTGGTGGTTCCTCCCAAAGTCATTAATGGTGGAGAGTGTAAGTCCTGAAAGAAAAAAGATGTTTTAGAGATGACAAGATTGCTTTGGCAGTCTTAACTGGGCTAAATTTTTGTTTATTTCAGAGGTAATCTGGATAAAGCCATTGAGATGTTCAACAAAGCTATCAACCTGGCCAAATCAGAAATGGAGATGGCCCACCTCTACTCACTCTGTGATGCTGCCTATGCCCAAACAGAAGTTGCAAAGAAGTATGGATTGAAACCACCGACACTGTAAAGAAACAAGGAGGAAATGACCTTCCAAAGTGAAGTTGCCCACTTCAGCCAGCCCTAAAGATGCTGTTGCAGACCATGCTGAATGGTGGAACTTAGTTTTTTCCCGTTCGTGGTGTTGTCATTTGCTACATCTGTTAAATGTTTAGGTGTTGTGGGAGTGGTTGTTCAAGGAAGTATGCAGTGCTGCATCTTGTTCCTTCTGCAGCAAAAACCTTAGTGTTTCAAGGGAAATAAAGTTGCAGGGGAACCAAAGGAACATATTTTGGCCATGCAAATAAAAACTTCACACTGGTTCATTTTGGGTGATTATGTTGTGGGCGATTTTTGCTTTATCAAATAATATTACAGCATGTGGGTTTTTTTCCTGTTGATTTTAAAGGTAACACTAGTCAGTGCTGTAAAATAGATTTCTTTTTTATATCCAATTAATCCTTGAGGGTTGATTTTAATTTTGCAAAAATTAGTTTTCGAACTTTAATAATAGAGTTTTTTTTTAAGTCAGTAGATGTGGAGAGGATCCCTGTAAATATATGCAAGCATGCACAATCTTCCCTTAAATTCCCTTCCACCCTCTGCATAACTTACTTAGTAATAGTCCTGTGGCAGCTATCAGGGAATTAATTTGATAGTCCTTATTCTCACCCCAGAAAGCCCTAGAGTACTGCATAGGAGAGCTAAGAAAAAGGTTGGCTGGGGAAGGAGGTCAGGTTACACTGCTTCAGTGTAGGCTTTACTGGAAGACAGAATGTATTCCCGTGCAGCAGTCCTTACTTGAATGTCACAGGAAATTGTTCTGGAGGGTTCAGAGGGACTTTCAAGAACAGAAAGCACTGCTGGGAGTCAAGCTCCAAAAGGTAAGGTCATGCTTGCATATAATCTTTGTAATCTCTGATGCTTTTGCATAAATGTAGCAGCTGATAGACTATCTAAATTCTCTTCAGTCTCTAGAGACTGCTGAGTTTGATCTCCTTTTAAGAGCCCTTTAGCAGGATTAAGTGAGATAAGGAACAAAGCACAGGCTCAAATTTCCAATAATGGATTTGCAATCTGCACTCATTTCCTTGTTCTGTACACCCTGTCGTGTCCAAGATTACAAATACTGTAGAAAGGAAGCAGTTGTGCTGCATACAGTAGATGGGCAAATTATGAAATAGTTTTCCTCTTGTTAGGAACTTCACAAAGGGCCCTCTTGCTTTGGATTCTTTCTGGTGTGGAAGTCAGTCAGTCCATCTTGCCTTTCCCTGGACTGGTGTGGCTGGACAAACCTCATGCAAATGATGTAGCTTAATTTATGACTCACTAGTTTGGGCTTCTTTCCATCCTGAAATCATAGATTTGTTCGTGGTGAATTGTCTAATGTATTTAACCTTTTAAAGAAATGAATGATGCTGTAGTCAAACTGTCTTGGTCTGTAGTTGTGCTACCATGCAGCAGCAGCAGCTTGCATTTTCAACTTGACCTTCCTTTCTCCCAGCAACTACAGTTGAGTATTCAAGTGGTGGATTTGACAATAGACATAAAGATTTAATCATTATTTTAGTAGCTCATTAGGTGATCTGAAATCGTAGCAGTGGTGTAGAATTGAAGATACGGGAAGGTACTGGCAGCTTCTAGGGGCACTGAACATAACAAGTGTCAAATGTCTTCTCCAACTTCCAATCTCTGCATCAATTACCTGAGAACAAAAATACGCCAGACTGACGAGTCCTGTTCTCCGAGGAGTTTTTATTCGCATGGCCTTATTTACATTGGCATTCTCTCATCATCACCCCATCTGTACCCCATTCCTTACCCCACCCAATCAATTAAGGGAAAAAAGCATGTGCTGTCAATTACTAGCATTCCAGATCATCACAGACTTTTGCCTGTTCTTCAACTAGTTTGAAACTGCACTGAAAGGATGCATTGTCTGTAATTTTTTTGTAAATGACATATCACCTGTAAACTGAAAAAATAAATACTACCTTCAAGTATCTCTCTCTGACATGTATAAGAACAGGTTTTGATGAAGGTGTTCTCTGCAGTGGTGAGCTCTGTGCTTATGTTCTAAGTCTAGGAAGAACTCATAATTGACTGACTCCTTGTCATCTTCTCTCACTTCAACCTTTAAGAAAGAAGGAGGAGACATAGAATCAATAAATCTGATCTCTGTTTGTGTCCATCACCCACAGAGGTATGATCTTGAGAGCTGAAGATTACAGGAGAAAGGAAGATGAGCCAGGAAGGCTGGGAATCTGACTAGCTGAGACCCTATTAATGTGTGTATGCAGGTGCATCCCTGTGATGAAAGGAACTTTTTGTAAATGCCTGATACAGTTGAGGTTTTATTTTAAGCCAGGTGTGCATGTGAACTTTGAAGTGAAACAAGTATTACTGCTATTTAAAAAAAAAAAAAAGTTGAAATTATGTAGGAAGCTTGTACTGAAGACTTAGATAAAGCCTGTGTATCCTGGAGAGATACTCTGGGAAGTTGCTTCTACATACAATTATCTACCAACTTGTTCACAGGGACAGTGCTCTCAGGCACACAGTGTGATTCTTGGGATGTCCTGCATAGGGCCAGGAGTTGGACTCTGATCCTGATGGGCCCCTTCCAACTCAGCATATTGCATGATTCTAAGCTGTGACTTGAATTCCTAGGATCTAACTGCAGATGGAAAGGGAAGAGGGAACTAACATACACTGAAGAGCTGTACTGTAACTTACTCCGGAAGTATCAAGAGCAGCTCAGATGCTGCTTTAACCAGCCCAGCAATCCTAACACTGCCCAATTTTCTGCCATTTCTTTAAAAATAATTTAAATTCTTGCAGGCTGAAATTCTGGAACTGTTTCAGGGTTGTTGCTGATTAATTTCCTGTACTTACAGAATACTGGTGCATATGTGTCACATGGATACTTTAAAGAGCCTGTTTTCTACCAATACAAAGGTTGAGTATTGGCTGCTTCAAGTACTACAGCTAAGAACTGACAATGTACTTTTTTCAGTGAAAGCCTTACAAATTCACAGTCCTATTTGTATCACTTCTGAGTGCAGCACACTGGAAACCCTATTAAATACCCTACTAAAACTGGTGCTTAGAACTTGTCCTGATAGACTGAAAAGAACTGAGCTCATGTCAGCTCTTCAGCTGAATTCACCAAAGTAGCTTGCAATAGATTTTCATCCATCCTCTCCATTTGGGATTCCAGGGGAGAAGAGTTCAGACCACAGATTCTGGTACCTGTTGCAAACTGCACTTTGCATTTCACAGATGTAAGTGGTCAGCCCAGGAGAGTCCTGGACTACTTTAATCCTCCAAAGGTAGTATTTATTTACTCCTGCGTGTTGAACTAGTAGAGGGAATGAAGGGAAAGAGCTAAAATAGTTATTATGATTTAGAAGTTGAAGCCCAGCAATGGCCATCACAGATATGGGTTGTTGAGTATGTGGGAAGCACTAATCTAACGCAGGAGACTCGGCTCAAACGGTAAATTGTTAATTTTTTAATATTTATTTTTCAACAAATAAACCTTCATTTCACCTTGTGCTCTGTGGCTTGTTTTTTAAAAGTTCCAGTGCAGCATGTGCACCAAAGTGCAGTGAAAAGTACAGTACAGACCAAAAATACCTGCTGACACAGAATGCCACCAAGTGGAATGGTGGGATCTGGCTTTTGAGGGAAGGATGTGTCAGGGCTTGGCTGAGTGTTCGTTTTTCTTTATAAAACACGCACCAAGCTCACTGCAGAGAAACCAAAATGTGAATAAAACCAAAAACAAATACCTGCCAAAACCGCCCCCCCAAAAAAAACCCAACACAAAAAAAAAACCCACAAAAAACCCCACCAAACAAAAGAACTATGGGAAGAGGAGGATTGCTGAACATGAATAAAAGGTAAGATGGTTTTGGGGGAAATGTGGTTAGCTAGAGCAAGACAAAATCTTCTCTCCCTCCCATTTTTGTACTTTGAAATCTCTTTTAGCCTTATGGCTGTTTCATGCTGCTGGAAAGCTAAAAGCTTATCAGTGAAGGCTGGTAAGTTGCTTCTTTTTTTCATCCCAAAGAATAAAAAGCATAATTTGTAAATTCTTTTTATGTTAAAAGATGTCTTCCTTCAAAAAAACCAAAACCAAAAGTACAACATGTCTGGCTGGTTTTCCAGCCAGTATTTTCAAGTCATTTTTCACAATCAGTTGGTCTCCAGCAAAAGCAGCACAGTAAGGAATGTTTTCTCTGCATTGGATGGGAGCTGCCCATGGTTGCAATAATGCATTCAAACATTGAGCAGTCTGCTGGGAAACTGGGCAGAAGGACTCAAGTGTTTTCCAACCTGACTGCCCTCAGCCTTTTCCAGGCAGCAGAATTTAAAACCCACTCAGACATTCTATTAAGGAAGCAGTATGGAGGGCAAAGGTGTGGCAATGTGTGAATTATTGTAACAACACAGTAACCCATGTCACTGCAGCAATGAACGGGATTTTCAATAAGGAGAATTTAATACACACGAACCAAAAACTGTTACAGATTCTTCTATAGGAGCAGCTCTGTCTGGCAGCTTCTTGCGGTGTCTTGAGTAGTGGAGAGCAGAATTTGGCCTGTTCTGATCAGTGTTAAATTTTAAGCTTCTCAAGTTAGAAGTAGGGCATTCAAGGACTTAGGTTAAGTCATGTACATCTAAAAAGGACAGAATGAGAAGAATCCTGCTTCTAGATTTTCTGATAATTCACTGAAAAATTCATAATGCCAATTATGACTTGAGGGGGACTTTCAGAGAACAAGATCTCCATTTCTGTGTTCTACAAAACAGCCCTCAGAAGGTAACTAAAACATTATGATGCATAAAAATTGATGTTAATTACTGTGTTGAACTGATTTCATCTTTATCTTAGCTGTAAAATACTATGAAATACTTAAGTATGAGAGGAGATACAGAAATTGTATTTCAATCATATTAGAATTGCACCAAGTTTTTTGTTATGTGGTGGTTTCTTAACTGGCACATTTGGCAGTAAATTGTGGAGCAATTACTAAGGAAATCCTTCCAAAGATGAAGGCAACAGCCATTGGGACAGCTGAACCTTCCCTCTTCACCCAGCTTCACTTTTTCATCTCTACACCATAGAGATCACAACGCTTCTGGCTTAAAATAGGAATTTGTTGACGTATTTCTGCAAGTTTCTTTAGATCTGCAGGGGAGAAGAAGAGAGTTAAGAGAACAGCAGCCAAAAAAGAAAGGTCCTGACTTGCTCTGAGGTAAGACAGGGAAAATAGCAGCTTTGATGGAGAATGGGGTGGTAGGGCACTGCAAGAGAGCAGCAAGGGCTGAAGGAAGCCTCAGCTTTGCTCTGTCCTAAGATGGCACCCTCTTCCTAAGGAAGTGATCTAGAAGGGTACAACTATAGAGTATTATATAGAGAACAGTAGAGGCAAGTGCTGCTGGTTCTTGCTTTAACCCAGCAAAGGTGGTCAAGGCAGAGGAATGCTGCAGCATCTGTAGTTGCATGCGTCAGGCCACAGATTTAAAAACCTGTCTCTGCTTAGTGTCATGACCTGTACTCCAGAAAAAAAGTGGGGAAAAAACAATAATAATTTTTCCCTTACCTATATCTGTGTATACAACTGTTTCCTCAGCCCCAGCTTTGGCTATGACTTCACCCCTGCAAAATTAAGCACATTTGTTCATAGGATTAACACACTGGTCTCAAGGCATCAGTCCAGTTGCTGCTGTTTGTACAAAAAGGAGTTCCTACCACTGATGCCTACAGCTGTAACAACAGGGCTGTCCTAAAAACAGCATCATAATCCAGAACTCTGGCATGATAGAAATGGCTTCCAGGCTTTATATATGGCACTTTCTATATGTGATATATACATACTTAACGTAAGTGTCTTGCAAAGATCAAGAACTGAGGTAAAAGCCACTCTGAGAACCACTGCTTGTGAGCATGCAACACATCTCAAGGGGAAAAGGAACAACCACACTGGCAAAGATGAACACTTTCACCTCTGAAGATCCTACTGGCTTTTAATAGTGTACTTTTATTCTGCATAAACTACTGAACATGATCATGTCTCCCCCAAGTGTTCTGTCACTGCTTTCATCCCATAAAGTTAAAAGCTCAAGACATAGACAAAGCTTTTCTTACTGTGCAAACAACTGGAAAAGAACTATCAGTAGATTTATCTGGAAGAAAAACAACTGCCTGAAGATTTGGTCATTTTACATCCTGTGCACCTGCGTGACTTCTGCTCAAGTCAGAATCTCTCTTCTCTAGCTGAAGACATTCTTCTTTCTTATGTCAAAGCAGTGTTGTTCTTTGAGAAAATGAGATAGTTCTGTGTAAGCTGTTTAAGATGGTTTGCTTCTACACAGAGAATTACCATATGCATAGCATATAATGGGCTGAACTTCAGGGACAAGGTGACAAGGTCAGCAGTTCAACTAATGCTAAATCCTAGCACTAAGTAGCATCTTTACTATCAAAATGAATACATACTCAAACTAGTTCTAGTTTACTTCTTGTTCTTCTAGTTTGGCTGTTTTAAATTATGATCTTCAGAATGTAGGCTCAAGTCTCATGTGCTTTTTACCAAGAATATGCACTTTTAACAGCAGATGGAAAAGTAGGACTGAAGTGTGACTGCCAACTAAAATATTTTTTTAACCCAAAAAAAGGTGGTGTTTTTTATTTTATTGAACTCACCAAGGATTTACTACAGTGCTGTGTCCCCAGGCAACATAGGATGCTTTTTCATCTCTAGCAGGAGACACAGTAGCTACGTAGACTTGATTATCAACAGCTCTGTGTTCACAGAAAAATGAAGGAAGGGAGGGAAAAAGTGAGAAGAATTGTTTTTTATAATACCATTTAATTAAGCAGAAGAGAAAGAATCCACTCTGAAGGACAAGCTATATATTCTCTAAATGACACAGAGGATATATATCACAGTTTGGAATCCAAACTGTGAATGACAGAAAGGTCAGAGAAAGAAGAGCCTGGAAAGAGAAGTCTCCAGCACCAGGATCCAGAGTTAGTACATAGAATATCATGTAATTCACAGGTTCATTCAGTATGTAGCAAAATTGATTGAAGCTGATCAAATTAATAAATAATACTGCATTCAGGAATCTCAGAGACTATTTCTACCTGTAATTTGAGCACTTCCCAAATGGTTACTGGCTCTTCTCTCTAGAGTTAGTGTGTGAAGGGTGCTTATAAAGCCATGGGAAAGGGGCGTTGAAAGGGCATAACAGGGGCAGGCAGGAGTAAAGGCTGAGAACTTCCTGCTTTTCTCCTTGACAGGAAAATCATTTTGGTGTCCCATGCAAGGCTTGAGGGATGGTACAGCTGCAATGGCAGAGTGGCCCTGCAGCACCACTCCTGATGAACAAGTGTCATTTGGAACACAAGAAAGTTCAGTTCCATGCACCAAAACTCCTCTAGGACAGGGGGATAAGCTGTAACTGTGATCTTACCTTCCCCTTTGTAAGAGTTCCCAATGAGCTGGTCCTGTTGTCATGTTAAAAGCCCCTGGATATATCAGCAGCTGACAACCTTTAAGAGATAATTAGAACCCAAGCATCATTAAGGGGAAGATGGTTTACCCTACAGTGGCCCTTCACACTGAAACCCAAGGTGACGTTTCTTTCCATACTTCCCAGTCTCTGCCCAAAATGGAAACAGAGTCTGTCCATGCATCATCACAGGTTACATCAGCCAAGAGCTGTTGTGGGGATACCCCCAGCTCCATCACTGCACCAGCACAGGTGGATCAGGAAGTGATGGTTACTTTGCACCCAGAGAAGTCACTCATCTGAGTAAGAGTCTTGGCCACAGGATGCATTTTGTGTTACTGGGCAGGGATAAGAGTGCCTGATCACAGGGATCACCCCAGCACGTACCACCCAGGACCAGCCCTGCCTAGCCCTGGCCTTAGGGCTGCCCAGGTTCCCTTAGATGACCCAGCCTCACCTTTCTGGCCATAGATTTGAGCCATCTCAGCAAATCTCATATCATAGCAGATGCCCAGGCCCACTTTGCAGTATGCTGTTCCCAAAACACAAGAGACAGCAGTCACATCACCAGCACAAGTACACAAAACAACCACAAGACACCCTGTAGCCATCCTGCCAACTGTTATTTTACATGGCTCACAGCAACAGGAGGAGCTGTATTTAAATGTTTGTCCAACAAGCACTGGCTATTGGTGGGAGAGAATTCATGCTTCATGATGACAGAAAGACTGTGAGAAGCAGTCTCATCTACCCTTTAAGAACAGCCATTTCCACAAAATCATGTTGTATCAGGTCTTTGTGTAACATACTCCTCTCTCACTTAGCTGCAATTTTTTCAATTATTTTCTTTTCAATAAAAGGAAACACTCCCTGCTTTTCATGGAGTAAAAATACTGTTGTGTACTTTCTTAGAGCATGCACATTACAAGGAGGAGAAAGTGACTGTGGCAGACAAGACTCTTTGGAGAGCTCAGTAAAGAAGACTGTGTCAGTTTTTGAGCAATATGGGATGGGGAGGAGTAGGTATTTTGCTTTTTTTATCTCAGGTGGTTGATTCAAGAAGGCTGGGATTCCTGATTTAGTTAATTGTCTCCATTATTATATCATCCTCATATGAAGCAATGTACCAGTGTAGGCTGTTACATACTTTCTTTCCTAGGCCAAGTTTTATAAGAACCATTTTCAAGCTACAACTGCTATAAAAAATACAGTCACTTCTCTCTAACAAATCAATAGGACCATTCTTTAATTAAGGCAAGTGAGGTGACATATGTTTCAATCCTTTCTACTCCTCTGTTGTTTTGCAGCCACAGTGCCTTTTTAAAAGGTTCAGGAGTGACCCAAACACTTGAAGCAAACTTAAACTATATTTGCCACGGTTATCAATGCCAATCTGACAGTCTAAAAATCCACTGCTGGGAAGGAGGAGGGGGAAGAGAACTCCAGAGTGACTGTAGTGTTACTGTAGTAGAGCTCCTTAAAGAGAGGGCTTGTCTTATACTCACGTGTGTCAAACATGGAGAAACTATTTCCTGGACTCAGTGTTTCAGACTCTTTGAACTGTATCTTCCCAGGAACATTAATGTCAAACAAATGAACCTGCAATTATACTGTGATTAATAACAGTTACTAACAATTTCTCTGCTCAGTATTTGAGCCTCTTTAAGCATGTGTTTTCTACTGTTATCTAGACTACTCTTTTGTCAGGATCCAAAGTAAACATTGCTTAAGATTGTTAGACCCCCAAAGACGATTTAAAGTATTTTCTTCTTTACAGAAATATACATGTCTAAAGTTGCAAATACATGCAAAACAGCTACATGTCTTGACCTAGTGATTTGTCTCTAACATTTGAGCCCCATTCCTGTAAAACTTCTCAAGAAAATACCTTCCCCAAGCCATAAAGTTCCCATGACTTCAGCTATGCAGATGCCTCTGAGGGCCTGCAGCAGCCTTTATCCATTCCCTGCAAAGGAAGGTGTTGTTCCTGACTGGAGCTTCCTAACAACAGAGCTGGTTTTATTTCATTGTTTGTTCATGCTCAGCACAAGCCTGCACTCATTCTACAGGAAACTCCTGAGCTTGCAGACTGCTGTGCTGTGACAGGTGGAAGGCAACACAGAACTGCACAAGTAAATGTGCTAATGTAGATCTAGTAAATGATGCCAATGTAGAATCAGCAAACAGAATAAATGAATACCTGCAGCACTGAGGGATTTTGCACCACCTGATTTGTTCCTAAGTAACCCTGCATTATCTTTTTGGTTTATCCTTGAAAGAAATATGATGTTGTTCACTCACGGAGTGACCCATGTGCACAGTCCCATGAACAGAAATTGGGGATAAGAATGAACAGAACAGTCCCATGAAGAGAAACTGACTCTGGAGTTACAAATGGGAGGCAGTTTTCCAGAAGGCACAAAGGAATGCTGAGGTGAAGATCATAGCAAGCAAACATCTACCACAAACAGCAGTGACAGCTTAACTTGGACTCTGCATGTCTGCACTAATCACCTGTATAGCAAGAAGTATGTAAAGAACAGTATTTATTATAAGAGAAGGACTAAATCCATCAGGAAGCTGAGGGAAAATCCTGATCCCACTCAAATGGCACTGTGTTTTATTTAGACTTAGGCCATGTACAGAGCTATCTGAGTTGGATCAGGTTTTACTCCTTATCATGGTTTTCCCAGCATATGGGGAAAGCCAATTACACCTTCTAGCACTTTGCCATCCTTATCCAGAACAAATTTATGACCACCTTTTGAAGTGGTGTCTACATGCCCCAAATAAAAGTTACATGAAACTTCATGGGTGACGGTACACAGCTTATTATTATTGCAAGACTCTACTAATTTATATCACCTTTAAGTACAGATGAAATAGTTTGTGTAACACTGCTGAGAAAACTTTTCATAACAATATTCTGCCATCTTACCTTCCTATGCTTTGCCAGCAGAGCACCATCAGGCCCAAAGACAGTACATGTATTATAGAGCTTCTCACCATCCTCTTCTGGAATGGATCCTTTGTAAAGGTGAGAACAGAGATTTCCCCCTCTGTATTACTGATGTAATTTTGATCCAGTGGCAGTAACAGACATTGCCATTTTCCCCCCAGTGAGATGGTCACTAAGAGTAAACTACCTCCAATGAGATATATGCTGCACTCTTTAGCAACTTCTGACAGCTTTTGTGTTGATTCCCCAGGGATCTTCTCTGCATACTCCTTGAAGTATTGGGTTCCATATGGAGAATTAAAGCATTCCTAGAATTAGATGGGGAAAAAAAAAAAAAAAGAAGCTAAAATCCAGTTATACCACGACAATGAGATGTACCTAACTTTTCAAATTCCTCACTAACCATGTTCTCAAATAACCTTTGCTTACAGAACTTCAGTTTATTGGAGCTCAGTAAGCAAACGAGAAAATGCCAGGAAGAGGGACTCGAACAACTGCTGAAAATACAACAGGTGTGTTTGTGGAGTGCATGCCAAACAGAACATGAGCTAACACTTTCTTGCAAGGTGTAAGGCTAGCACATTCACTGCTCTGGGCTTAGCAAGAACACAAGGGATGTTCACATCAGAATGAGGAGCCAAGTTCCACATAGCTCATTTGACAAGCTACAAGCTCAACAGATCCTCTCAAAACTGTGAAAAGCTCATGCTCATCCTCAGCTCATGATTTCTTAATTTTTAAAAGGATATCTGCAAAAGCATGCATTTCTCAAAACTACATACAGTTTTGCTAAAACAATCATTTAAACACTATTTCCTCACAACTGAACAGTGTCCTCAGCCTTAGGCCCTAGTTAAAGATTTGCCATCCCTAAGAACCAGGCATGCAATCTTTAGACAGTCAGATTAACAGAGTAGTTTAGATGCATAAGATAGGTGGGCTAGTGGTATTTGAGATGCCCAAGATATGAGGAACTTCACTCTGTTACGCCAGCTCTGTGAGGACATGAGACACCCCACCCAACACTTCTTTGTCCCCTGAAGGCCACAGATGGGCTAGCAAACTGTGCCAGCAACTTCTCTTCTGTGAGAAAGAGACTCCCAGCCCAGACACCTCCATTGTTCCCTTTGCTCATCAGAAGTGACAAACACACCCCCACCCCCGAAAATAAAAAAGGGAGGAAAAAAAAAAATCAAGCTGTGAATAGCACAATAAACATTTCTGCTTTATCTGCTCAAGCAAGGTTCTTAACAACTGAGTAGGTTCTACTGAACTGGAATGAATGAACCCAAGCTGGAAAGGGTTTTTTTCCTCTTTACAGGCACTAGGCCACCAGGTATCAGCTAACCCACAGCACAATCTGTAGATGGAGGAAGCAGGAAGAGAAGTCTCTGCAGGCTGTCAAAATGAGCTTCCCAGGCTTTTGAAATCGGGACTGAACTCCCAAGAAGTGAAAGCAAAGCCAGCTGCCTTCATCTTCCGATATTCAGTGTGAGTTACTATTCTTCATATCAAGCAATTAAAGCAAACAACAAACTCCCAAAGAAACAAAACAGAGGAAAGACAATATTTCATGCCCATGCCCTAATGTCAATGCAAAATGTATCTCCCAAAAGTCTGTGGAATGCCTTGCCCATGTTTGACAACTTGTATTCTAAAAGCATAAATCACTGTTGGCAAAGTGAGTATCTCAGCTAAATAAGTCTGGAAAATTCAATGTTTGTACACATGATGAAACGAGTAAATAACAGGTATTCTCTATACAGGAGGCCCAGGCAGAACACTGAATGGTCACATTTGCAACGCAAGAACCATGCTAGCACAGAGGAGCTGGGAAGGTTGCTCAATGTTTCCCCCATGACAGCAGGAGAGAAAACATTCTGTGTGTAAAACTGAGCCCCAAAGTTCACCCAGAGATGAACTTTGCACTCCTGTGTCAGATGCTGCAGGGTGCAGGAGTAACATAAGCACCCCCATGAAGGGAGGAGAAAAGCTCAAAGCTGCACTGGGAAGCTCACCCTGTTGCTAGCACACCCACTGTCTGAAAATTCAGCAAAGTAATTATGGCTGAAGTTCAAAAAAAACAGTCAGATGTGATTGATCATTTTAAGTGCCTATTTATGATTTCACACATGGAAGTCACAAGAGAAATGTGTCTTAATCATAATTCAGCCACAAATGACCTGCTGTGTTGCCCTCACTTTTCTAGCTCGTGAATGTTTGGACCCAAGCAGTCCTTCGTTCTCACGCAGCTCAACATAAACTATGTATATTTTTAGAGATGTTTTCATATTTCTCCTCTGAGAGGAGAATTGATTGATGGTGGTATCCACCATCCAGGTTAAACAGGTGGTGACCTAAATGACCAATCTCTTGCCTTTGTAAAAACTGTATTTATGGAGTTGGATTGTTGATAAGACACACACATACATGTAGGAGAACGGAGAAGAAGATTGTAGAATAAAGTATTAGCTTTCCCTTCAACTGCTGCTGCCTGCCTCGTTCCTTCTGCGGGTCCGATCCTCCTACACATGGACCCGAGTGTGGCATCCCGCTACACTGCTGGAAATATGTTTTAAGTCTATTTTGTTTCTCATGTATCTGGAATGCTTACAGCAAAGAGAGTTACTGTGTACCTACTGTCTTTCACTTCCATGTCAACATTCTTTAGCTGAAGATTGTCTTTTTCTACACTTTTTCAGCAAAGATTCAAACTATAGTGTCAATTACCTGAATTCAGAATATATCAATGATACCATTGCCTAGGATTTAAACCAGCAAAAACTTTACCAGAATATTACACTACAATAAAGATCAACCTGTTTTTTCTTTCCCTTTTCATTCCCCAGCTCTTTGCGTGCTGCCAGATACAACACCTGGGATTTTTCAGTTTTATTTTGAAGCTTCATACAGCATCTAGGCTGTCCAGAGAGGAAGAGGAATATATATTGCATTAATAACATCAGAAAAAGGTTTTGAAGGGTTTGAAGTATAAGGTCTAAATAGGCCATGATCTTTACTCACAGGTAGAGCCACAAGTTTTGCTCCTTTAGCTGATGCTTCTCTCACCAGTCCACAGGCTCGTTGGAGATTATCTGATTTAACAGCAGATACATGAAGCTGGACAAGAGCAAGGCGGAAGGCTGATGGCAGAAAAGAAAAAAATTATCACAATTCTCCCAGGAAACTTCCAAATTTGAATTCAGTAACAAGCACTGAAGAAAACAAATGGGTTAATATATAAACATATGCACAAACCACTACCAACTCATTCTGCAGCCTGTGACTGACTCTGGAAATGGTCTCTTAACACAGGGAGAACACTGAAACCCAGGACTGCCAAGGGGAGCCATGCATGGCCATCACCCTGCAAAGATGTCAGAGCTCCTGTGCAGCAACATCCAGTCCATGTTCTAGGGGAAGGAGCCACAGAAAGGGAGAGCACAGGATCCCCTAGCCCATCCTTCCCAGGCTGCTGCCCACTGTGGGAGCCCATCTTCTCCTTGCACACATGGCCTAAAATGTCACTAGCACACCAAAGAACTGGATAATCCCAAAAGCACCTAATAAAGGAATTGTTTTTATCCCTCAATTCATGCCCAGTCTGGGAAATGGCTATAAAAACCAAGAAACGTTAACATCTTTCTTGATCCTTTCTCAGCAAACTGGTTTCTGGCCAAGTTGCAAGTGTTATCAACAGCTTCTACTCCCACTAAGCAGGATACACATTTCAGGCTCTCCAAGCAGCCAGGTTTTGTGCATACCCCTTGGACTTCCTTCCATTAACCCCCGAGTACCACAGGTTACAGGGAAACACACCCTGATCAGGTAGAACTGTTTCCTTTAAAACAAACACAAACCAGCCAACCAAGCAATCCTCTCTGGCTTTATTAAAAAAAGTATCCCGTTTCATAGCACCTCTCCTGTCTGGAAAATTCGCCCATCATACAGTCAAATATCACAATAAGAAAAAGACAAAGCTGGAAGCAAGACAGTCCCAGTGGTCAGGGAACCTGGAAAAACTGATTCAAGTGAAGGTGAGACTGGGTCAGGAGCAGTCGAGATACAACTTTTTTTCCACTTAATTCTCACTTCTCACTAAGTACCTAATTTCTAGAGGTTAAGCAAATGATTAACTGCTCCCTTTGCCATTCTTCATGTGAGAGACTTTTACTGTTGGCTCTATTGGGCAAACAAAGGTTATCTGGTATTCTGAATAGATGTAACCATAGGCACCAGATCCACCGAGATACTCATACTAGGGATCTGTCAAAAACCTCCCAGTATTTGTGGAATGTGTTTTAGTTCAGACAAGTTTGCCACTTAAAGATTTTCATTTCAGTGTAAAAGAAAAAAAAAGAAGAAAAAAAAAGGCACTAGGAAAAAAACCCCATAATGTTTAAAACACTAGGAACTGTAAGTAAGGTAATTAATACTATTTTCCTATATATAAAAATAATACTATATGCCTCAGGTTTGGAGTTTGATAAGGTGCAAAACTGAAGTTCAGCCACAACAGAACACATGTATTTGTGCCACAGTTTCGTTTACATTCAGATGTGGAAACAATAGAAATGCAGAGAAACGTGCAGCAGTGCTGCAGAGAGACACTTCTGCTCCCAGCCTTGACCAGCTGCCTCAACAACTTCTTTAAAAGCAATTCTCAGTATAAACCTAAAGCAATGTAGGCCACAACCGGGTAAAAGCGAATCGGAGTAAAATACTGGTTCACATTTCCACCACTACAAATTTCTACATTACAAAACATGCTCGCTTTTTTTGTTCTAAAACGCCGAAAGCGAAGCATTTGTTCGCATTTCTCGAGGAGCTGAGCCCTGCAGGGAGAGGGCCGTATCCCGGTCTGTGCCCAGTCGAGCGCCAGGGCAGCTCCCTTTTCCCTGCACCACTCCACAGGCTGTGCCAGCGCCCAGCACCGAGGCCTTTCCCGGTCTCCCCGCGGCCGGGGGCTCCGGGGAGGCGCGGGGCACCCGGGACAGCGGCCCGCGGAGCCTCTCCCGGCCGGGCGGGGGCCGGGACGGCCACAGGAGAGGGACGGGAAAGGCTCCCACTCACACGCCATGGCTCCGCCGGCCGCCCGCATTCCCGGCACCGCCCCGGCCCGCGGGGGCTGCCGGGACTCGCTCAGAGCCGCCCTCAGGCCGCCTTTAGCCCGCCCGGCCGGCCCCGGGAGCCGCGTTCTGAGCGGCCAAGTGCGGGGATGGGGCGCCCGCGCCCTGCTCGGCCTGCAGCGAGCGGGCAGCGCTCCCCCGGGCCCCTTCAGCGCCGGCAGCAACAACGGAGCCCCCAAAGCTCCGGCTGTGCCGAGAGTCTCCCTGCCCTGCGCAACAACCCCTGGCAGCCTTAATTCTGCTAAGGGCTCATCCCAAGGGACCTGTACCAGTATACAGGTAACTCGTTCACCTGGAACATCCCTGTCTCTCTTTACAAGAACAGCATCTCCCAAAGTACAAATACCTCCACAGTGTCCAGTTTTGGGCTCCTCAGTACCAGTAAGACAAGGAGCTCCTGGAGAGCGTGCAATGGAGGCTACAGAGATGATTTGGGGTCTGGAGCATCTCTTATGAGGACAGACTGTGGGAGCTGGGCCTGTTTAGTCCAGAGAAGGGAAGGCTGAGAGAGGAATCTCATAAGTGCATATAAATATCTCAAAGGCATTTGTCAAGAGGATGGTGCCAGACTCATTTCAGTGGTGCCTAGCGACAGGACAAGGAGGAATGGCCATAAACTAAAACACAGAAAGTTTCACCTCAACATGAGGAGGAACTTCCTTACATTGAGGGTGGCAGAGCACTGAACAGGCTGCCCAGTGAAGTCTCCCTTTCTGGAGACATTCCAAACCCACCTGGACAAGTTCCTGTATCACCTGCGCTAGGTGACCCTGCCTTAGCAGGGAACTTGGACTAGATGAGTTCCAGAGGTCCTGTCCAACACTGCCAATTCTGTGAAACCAACACACTAAGCACACCATGCTGCTCTTCCTTGGCTTTAAACACCAAGTGCTCCCCTTTACTCAGCACAAAACATTGCTATCTCATGTATGTATTTTCCACCCTTGGGCTTTTTAGAAGCATGTTTATAGAATTGTAGATTTATGTTGTGTAGCAGTATTTGTCACACAAGATTATGTCTGTAAGCTGAAAGCACATAATGGCAGAATGGGTAAAGATAAAATGGGTAACCCAGGGTGATCAATCTCTTACACACCTTCCCTTTCAGGAAACATACAGAGATAAAGGATGGGAAGTGCATAACTACTGTAAAATACACAAGCACTACTGCGTGCAACAATTACAAACCTTCCTTCAATCAGAGAACAGTTCAACCTTCCCCTTGGGGCAGTAAAGGGAACCACTCATCCCAATCTGACCATGCCAAAGGATGGAAGACAGACAGTGCAGCAGCCCTTTGCAGGCCTCCCTCCTTTTTATACATGCCCATGGTGGTGGAAAGAGCATATGACTTTATAATTTTTTTCCCAAACATCACACTTTGCAGGGCTCCAGGTACAAAAAACAACAATCTCCCAAATTCTTCACAAATTAAAAAAAAAAAATTAAAAAAAAAAAAAATTAAGTAGTATCATCCTTTCAAGGTGCAAAGCACATGCTGAAAATCCAGTTTCCCAGGGGTCAGAGAGATAATATGTATTTTTCAAGTTTTCAAACAAAAGCATCTGAAAGCACTAGGTATACCCAGTAGAACAAGTTACGTAGTACCATCCTGTTCCTTCCCTAAAGGGAAACTTTTCACACATTCAGTAGAGTAGACCTATATTGAAAAAGCTTATTTGACAGTACCTGAAGTTTTGAAACTACAGCTGACATGTAGTTGGAAGGAAAAGATATAATCACAGGTGAGACCCAAGTGTTAGGACTAACAGGAAAAGGCAATTTAAAAAATTGTAACTCTGCAATCAACAGTATTTTTGGTGGGTAATACATGTAAAGTGCTTTACAAATTCTCATACAAATCAGAACCTAAAAGAAATTGTGAGACAAGTGAAGAGCCATCAATGAGCACAGAAGCAGCAGCTCTAACTATGACATAAAGGTAAGAGCTTTCATTTGGCAGGGAAGTTTACTCCAAGATTTTCTTTCCTAGTCCAGACTTCATTTCTATCACTCCTGCATCGTAACAACTGTCACCTTATATTCAACAATACAGACAGTGGTGTATGCAGATTAAACAAGAGCCAACATATCTCTAGCAAATAATTTTTTAAAAAAATCATTGAAGCTAAAAGGGACAGGAAGTAGCATACCAACTTTTCTGATTTTCCTTTTCAAAAAATGTCACTGCAGTATTATAATTAGAATTTCTGCTTAGTAATACGAGTTCTGTAACAAAAATAGTAACTACAGGTATGTACACTACAAGGCAGAAGTGGCCCTTAGACTGTGGGTAGAGATACACCAGCACCATTAAAATTATTCATAGTTTGGGCTAAGCTTTTTATGATAAGAAGTCTGTTGATAACTTTTACATTGCCTTAAAATTTACATATAATTAGCCTCAAAATAGCTTGGATTATATTTTCTACAGAAAAAGGATTTTAAGAACTGACTTCCTGTTGCTTTACTTGCTGTAGATTTCAAAGGTCTGCTGTATTTTCTGTTCTCACAGTGAAGCATACACATTAGCCACATTCCACATTTAATACTCAAATACACCTGTTTAACAACTGTCATTCACTTTTCCCCCTCCTGACTAGGAGAAATATGTTGTATCATTCTATCAACGTTTTTGTAATAAATATATGATCTGAGAAGTATGGAATTTATGTAGAAACCTTTTCTATAACTTGATTATTTGTTAATTCACTTTGACGTTTCTGTGAATGCTCACCCAAAAGTCCTTAATGAAATTAACTTAAATTCTGAAATACTTACACTAAGAGGTCAGTGGCAGTAGCTCTCTATGATCCATAATCAGCTTCTTCCATTCCAAAGATCAAATTCACTTCCATTTACAAAACACCTTTAGGAAAAACTTTTAATTGATTCAGAGAATCTATACAGTATGCAACTAAATGCCTTCTGACAGAACAAGTTATGTTCAAATTGTACTGGTTTATTTACAACTGTAGTTTATAAACAGTAGCACAAACATCTTTACATGAAAAAATCTCATTGCTGAAGTAGGCACAGAGTCAGAGACTCTCGAGGATATTTTCAGAAGGGATTAGGAAGAGGAAAATGTAATACAACAGCTGCTGGGCAAAACTATAAATACATGAGCATTGGCCCAGGTGCAATATCATGCAAATATTTTCAACAGTTCAAGTTCTATTGGTGTTTACTCCGATAGTAAGAAGAAAAAAAAAGTTATTAGTTCCAGAATTAAGGTGCCCTAGCTTGATTCCTAGTAAAATAACTTAGAATAAATGTTTTTTATAAAGGTCAGTTTAACTTATTTTACCTTCTGATAAGTACCAAATCACAGACTTTGATTCAAGTACTCAGAAGATTTCATGCAGCAAAGCTAATCCCCATTATCTTTATTTCACAGTTTTTGGTGATTTCCCATCAGTCTACAAAGATGCTCTGCCTTGTCCATAAGAACATTCCTGTACGGAGCTTTGAACAAGAGAATCATTCTTGAACAAATGAAAAGCTTATGATGAACAATCATATAGCTGCCATCTCCCAAATATTTACTAATTTAGAAGTTGTTACTCAAAGTAATATAAACAAATGCTTGAATCAATGAAGGCAACTGGTTAAGAATACATTTATCACAGGTACACAGCACTGGAATTTCTTCCCTGGTTTTGTGTGCACTCATCTTCTTGCTGTACACACCTTTGCTCAGTGTGTACTCACTTTTGTGCTGAACTGAAGGGTTTTAAACATATAAATTTCTTAGATATTTTTTTTCTGAGGAGCAAGGCAACTTGTTTTCAACTGTCATATTCTGTCATGAAACATGCATTTCAATGCACACACATCTTTACAAGGGAAACAGCATCAACCTATGAAATGTAAAATTTTGCATAATTAAAAAAAACACAACCCTGTAGTAAAAACTACAGTTAATTTCGGTATTTAAAAATAATTACCACCAATTCCAGTTGTTTAGCCTAGTAGCTGGTAAGACTTTAAAAAGCCCTTAATTTTAAAAAACCCAAATTGCTTGTATTTTTGCCATTTATCTGCAGCCGAAACTGGACTTAACAATTTTTAATGTGGAAACAGTGTTTTTAAGATTTGCATCTGCTGTGCTCAAAAACTTAAATTTTTAATTAGTCTTTGATACTACCTGGCAGGCAAAATCAAATTTCTAGACTGTAGGCAATGGAGACATTTTATTTGCAAGGGATAATAATTTAAAAACCATTGTGTTTTCAACTGCTTCTCTGTACCTCACAGTCCTTCATTCCTTTAACACACTTAATGTGAACTCAGCTCCATCTGCTCTTGCAAAGGTGCAGATCACTCCCATTAAGGCTGCATACAAATGAAACAAACTGACCTTTATAATAAACACTTCTCCAAAACAAACAAAAAAAATTATAATTAGAAAAAACCAAAGAAAAATCCTGTTCAGAAATGGATAATAATTTACCCTATCTTAAGCCTGCTACTCAGGCACTCCCACCAGCAAACTGAAAAATTCTCTTAAGTTAGTATTCAGTTGGGAAACAGTCAGCTTGTGTCCACATACAGTATCTTGGTTGCTTCTTCTTTATAAACTGGTCTCTACAAAGTCTTTAGTTATTAACTCTCCAGGGCATCCAATACTTTCATGATCTGTTGTTTTATGGCTTTGGTAGCATCACCTGCATTTGGAATCAAATACCTTAAAAAAAATTAGAAAAAGCCATCATTAATTCACTATAAAATTTTTGAGTATAAATTCCATAATTCTTTTCATTCTTCCTCTGCCTAGGAGGAAGGGAAGAGGGGAATATATTAAAATGAAAAAATACTAAGAAAATAACATTTAATTCCTGGTTATACAATGAAACTTTCTCTTTGTGAACCTAGAACCGTTGAGGAGTACTTCACAGGCCTTCTTGGAAAGAAAAATTGACAATGGGATAGGTCAGGCCATTCAGGATCTCTACAGATAGCACTGTCTGACTGAAGCATAGTAGTCCTTGCTTGGTTTTTGTTTTGTGGTATTTCGTTTTTTGTGGGTTTTGTTTTTAATTCCTATGGATAGCTCTAGAGCAATCTGCTCCGGTCCACAAGGTGGTGATGAAATAATTCAACAAGTAGTAAAGTTTTCTGTAAAATTTTAATTTATCTTTGTTGACCTACTAAAAACCCAAGGAACCAACAGGCACAGAACATCCCTGGTTCGGTAGGAAACTCATCTCTCCTCTCTTGTGAAAACAGAGCATCCATTGCACGCAGTTCTCTCCAAGGAAGAGGATGAGAAAACACCCAGCTGGTATCAGAAACCTTCTTAAAACAGTGCCAAGAAACAGCAAGCTACCCCAGTGGAAAAAAGCCTGATACACCAGTCCATCTGACCCCTTTCCCCTCTTAAGCATGCAAATACTGAGCATGGCTACATGTAACTTCCAGGAATCAGGTTTCAGGGAATCACAGTTTTGAGTTCAGGCTTCTGGACTCCTTGCACAATGCACTGAGAGTATGAGTCAGATGACAAAATAAACCAAAAAAACCAACCAACCAAACAAAAGAATTCTACAGAAGAAAAACCATACTCTTAAATCCCGTTCTTCACAAATCCGTTTTTTTTGCTGCAGAGAACTGTCCACTTCATTTTTATTTAAGACCTATTATAAAAAAAACACTTGCACACATCCCATTCCCAATAACTGTAGTTGCAGTTCCTCTCTTCTGGGTCTCATAAACACTCATCATTTTGCTGGCAAATCTTTTTTCCTAGTTCACATCTGAATTATGTATTCCTAAATAAAAGCTATTACTTTTGAACTCAATTCTGGGAATTACAGCATACCCCTGATTTCCAGTGTACAGCATCCTGGATATCATTACCACTTACACCTCTGCTAATTGAGATGGCTTACCTTTCAACTGCCAGAATTTCTATGCCTGAAGTATTGCTATTTCCATACTTAAAGGTGATCAGCTCTGGGTGTTTCTTCTTGGATGTGATTTTGACTACAGAGTTGAGGGCCTGTCGAGACTGTATGTAAGCCAGTCCCTTTCGTGATGGAATCTCCCTCAAACAGTACATGTGAGTTGCTGTTACTAGGAGATGACTTGAAGGAAAAGAAAAATACAAATTAATTTTGTTAATGAATTAAATATCAGCTATTTATAAAGTTAAATTCTATTAATAAAGTACATGGAGAGATCTAGATCATACAGCTACCAAATCTAAGAAACAGTTTTAATACTTTCATAATATCTAATTAAGAAAGCTCTACAAATTACTTTAGATTTTCCTTGAGTGCTGTAGCACAGCCATTTCTGAAAACAAGCATGGTATTGCCCCCAGCATTACTGATGCACAGAGCATGGCAAGTACCTCCAGCCCCTCTCTCCCCCTTCAATTTTTCTTACTATCTTCTTCAAAGCAAAACTTTACACCAGGTTTTATATATAATTACTCTTCTAAAACACTAGAAATACAAGAATGCAAATACAGTAACACTTTGTTCTAGGCTGTTTCACATTTTCATTTACTAGTTTAATATAAAGGGTAAGTTAAGTGACCAACACATTTTTTAGAATGTATATCAAGATGGATGCTTTCATTGAACTTAGGATTAATTTCAGTACCTGGGAAACATATGTCCATTTTCTTTTACTTCATTACATGGAAAGTTATACTTCACATCAGGTTTATTTATCCACGTTTGGATGTTGACAACCTCCTTTCGATCATCATCCGACATTGAGGAGCTGTCAATTTCATCTGTTTTGAATGGAAGGGATAAAAACATTAAAGAAAAAAAAAAAAGGAGCCAACTTTTCTATCCACTTAAACCCACTGTAGCTACACTGGTTCAAAGCAAGTGTGCCTAACCATACAGAACTATTGAAAGGGAAGAAAGAAAAAGGCATATCTGATATTTCTCTCTTTAATTTTCTCTCAACGAACAAGTACTTTTAGGTCAGGGGGTCTTAGGCTGGGCTGATTTATCCATTCAGTAAAGTTTCATGGATTTCTTTCACATGGACTTGTCCAGACTTTCCTTGAAGCCATACAAACCCTTTGCATTTAAAGCACCAATATATTTTGGCAAGGAGTACCAAAACCAAGCCAACTACAGTCCAGGAGAGTCTCTTCTTGGGGCTTCCCGTTTCTTTTACAAGAAGAAATTAACACCTGCTGATCCCTTTCAAGGCCAGGCATTATTTTTGCGGATCACTTTTCCTCCCTTAAAATGCTTCTTTCACATAGCAAAACTTCTAACATTCAGCTGTGCCTTTTGTGAAAATAACATCACATCTTTCCTCACCCTTCTTACTCCTCTCTGAACCTTCTCCTGTTCAAACATTGTTTCTGACATCAAGGGCAGAAGACACACAATATTTAATGTGTGGGTGAATCATGGATTTCTGAGCATTTGATTTGCTTTTCTGACTGCTAAGGACTGCTTACTTCTTATAAACTCACTGCTGCTGGACACAGCAAAATCATCCTACCACCACTGGATCTGAAACTAGAAGTGGTTGGGGGTTTTTTAATGTCTTTCTTGCATTAAATTCATACTGAATTTCATGTGCCATTTAATTACCCAGTCATCAGATGATCAAAAGACTCAGTTTGTCCTAACTATCTCAAATAACCTTGGATCATTAGCAAAAATTTTTGTCTTTGGCTTCACATCTTTTTCAAAGGACATTTAAGAACATATTCCAACCCCATATTTTCAGCACACACATCTGTGAAACACCCGAAACTCCTGCATGTGTTATTACTTAGCTGCAAAATACTGTTTATGTCTAAAGATGGTGATTATGTTTACATAGTCATTTTGGTGCTACATTAGAAGAATTTAAGCAATCTAGTTATCTAACACAATCAACTATATTAACTCCATACAAATTACTCCCAGAAATAACTCAGGACAGCTCTTTAAAGAGTCTTTTTCAAAGCCAGTTTCCTACACTTTGTTCAACTACTTACTTCAATGCAATTCAGAATTTAAAACACACTTTGGAAAGCATTTTCACTGAAAAATACATTATGGAATTGAAGCAAATGGAACAATAATCCACCCTCATGTCACAGAATCACAGAATGGCTGAGGATAGAAGGGATCTCTGGAGGTCACCTAGTCCAACCCTCCTGCTTGAGCAGATCCACCTAGAGCAGGCTGCAGTAATTACAGCTGACTGCAATTACTTACTACAGAAAAACCCCAAACACTAAAACTTCACAAAACCAATTACACAGAAACAGGTTTACTTTTTGCACTCTTCTGTATCAAGATTCTATATATTTCACTTCATACGTGTTAGCTTTGCTTACTCAAACTGCTCTGATTCTGCTTACTTAGCAAGTGTAACAGTGCTTTTAAAAGCAAGTATTAAATAGAACTTAGCAAACAACCATTACTGAAAATGTGTTCTAGACGATCTGCCTTTGAGAAGCCAGTTTTCTGAAACTACACAGATTTTGCCAAACACTATTATGGGTGCTCAAAGAACCGTGCAAACTAATTACATGGCATTTGGAGAAAAATCTTGTTAGCATTAAAGCTTCTGCCTGATAATTTCACTTTGCTCCTTCAAAATTTTTATTGCAGATGATGATCAACTGTCTGTCCTCCATGTTATTTAAACCTGGGACTCTCATTAATCTTTCTGAATTATTTCCTTTGCATGTCAAAGATTCTCAGACTAGTTACTTGTTTCTCCCCTGGAAGCCAAATATGCCTTTTGGCCACAGAAGAGTTATTTGTGAGAGGATGACTGGGAGTGGGCTAAAACTACCAGAGCAAAACCAGGGCAGCAGTAGGTCTGCACCATTCCAATGTTAGAACTGCTCTCAAAAAAACCTCCAAACAAATCTTTACGAAATGTGTGGTGCTCCAGCTTTGCCTGTAGTTTTTCAACTAGATAAAAATTTAAATAAAAATTGCACTTTTTTTCTACAGTAATCTGCATGCATATCAAGAGATGAATCCATTATTAATAGATTCAGTGCTGAAAAGAATAGTCTGAAATACTGGAGAGGTGTGCACACACTAGCCATTTAAAATCTAGCTCCAACTATATTTCAGAAACTCAGATCATTACACTAACTGACAATACTAGACATTTAAACTGAGATACAACAGCCTAACTAGGTCTTTTACATTTTGCTTACTGTTGTGAGTAATAAAGGCACAACTGCCAGTTCACACGTACAAGATCAGTGTAGGAAAAGATCTTTACTACAAAAATAACAAGTGAAGACAAAAGATCCATTATATCTGCTTATTTCAATTTCTACCTGTTGGCTGTTTGGTCCCTACCACAAATTATTATTTATTTAATCTGCTACTATATATTTGAAGAGGGCTGGTCCTAGGCATTACCATAATACACATGAACAACAATAACAGACAAGTATCATATTGCAAGACAAAGATGTAAGAGAGACTCTTTGATTTAGCCCAACTTAATAATTTTGTCTAAATAAGCTAATCTAGGTAAGAGGAAAATCTTCTACTGTACCAGTGTCATATTCTTCTTCATCTCCGATGCTGAACACTGGCTTCACACCACGGTAGGGTTTTCCCACTCTGTCACTGCTGCTGACATGTCTGTTGGCAATGAAAAGGGTAGGAGAGGGCATGGGACAGGAGAAGAAAAGTAACTTTCAAACTGATGGTCAGAGTTCCACAGTAACATATTAGCAAAATGTAAACACAGCTGTGCAACAGAGAATGACAAGAGATCTCATGAAGCTGCCTGCAAGGGAGATGTGAGTGACCCATGAAGCAACTTGGTTAGTGAAAGCACAGCTCAGTCCCCTTGTGAGGCTGACTGTTGTAACAAACACAGTGGAAAGAAATGTTGTTTTGTTTTAAAAACCCCCCAGCTTCTGCTCACCTTCTCAAATGGTAACATACATTAGAGACCTGAAAACTGACAACATGCTAAGTTTTGAACATGAAACTCAAACATATCTGGACAGTCAGGGCAACTTCACAAGGATGCCAAATCCAGATGAAGCAAGAACCAAAGAATATTAACTAACATGTTGGACAGTTAATTTTTCTAGTTAATTCCTCAAAGGATAACAAAATGCCTGAAGAATTACAGAGTGGGGTTATTACAAATCGTCCACTCTAGTCTAAACCCTGACTTCCTGTTCATTACTTCCAGCTTGACTCAAATCCTGAAATATTTGCTCAAACATTTCCTACTGCTACAATCCCAGCACCATTATGATACTGATGTCAAAAATCACATTTAAATAGTTTCTACAGATCATATCAAATGACACAAACGCACACAACTGAGTAAGACTGTAAATCCTGAGATATTTTAAAACTCCACCTCAGAATGCTGTGATTACATGGTCACAGCTGAATTAAAAGCTCTTGCCCTCAACTGTTGAGAATACCTGAAAAATATGAGAAAAACCTGAAAGTTCAGAAAGCAACAATACAGGCAATTTCTGAAAAAAACAGTTAATAATTTTAGCCTTTAGAAGTGGCAACGCTTAGCAGTTTTAAATAACTCCAAACTTGCCTTTCCCTTTCCTCCAGTTCAATAACCTCCTTCCCCATACTGTGCATTTATGTTTCCTACCAACTTTAAGCCTTGGTTCCTGATTTAAGTACATGCACAACTCCAGTTTAAATGCTACTGTAGAACCAAGCTGGACAGGGAACAGGTTTAGTAACAGTTAAATTAATGCTACTACTTAGGGATATATGAAAGTAGAATTGAAAGTTAGAAAACATTTTCAATGGGAAAAAAATTTACTAATATAAACAAAATAAGGAAAAGTTAAAAAAACCAAACAAACAGAAACGTGGTCTACAATGGCACAAAAATAAACATACAATAACATGCTCATTAGTGTTTAAGACAATAAGCATCAATGACACTGACAATTCAAGAGAGCAGTGCTTCCATATGGAGGCTTTTGTAAATATGCTTTAGTAATACACAACCAATTGAGTAAGAAGCATCACATTTTAAATAATGTCAAATTGAATTACACAGAGACAATCTAGAAGCAGATCTCACTGATGTTTATCAAGTGAAGTTAGTCAGGACCAGAGGGTAACAAGAGAGTTAAAAGCTACTTTATAAAAGCCTGGTAACATCTTAAACTAGAAATTGATTCCTTTTAACCTCTTGGTTAGGAAGGGCATGGAAGGCCATCATTACATAGTTACAAATTGAATGCAATGTTCTTTCGTGGCAAACCGGCCATATGAAACATCCTGGTGATAAACACAAAGTAGACCTAATTGGATGGATACAGAAAAAATGCCATTCTAGGTTTTTAAGAACTGTAATTTTAAGAAAATACTCTAGGGAGGTACAGTGTGAGCTAATTTACTATTGCATGTACCCAATGAAAAGGAGTGAAAAGAATAAACAAAATATCCAAAGTAAAATCTCAGTCGAAACTTCTTGGTTACAAATACAGATTCATGCCTCTCTGAGTTATCAAAGAGTCACCATATATTTAATTTGGTATTTTAACACTTTCTTACTATATTCTAGAAACAGATCAACAAAATGTGAGGTATAATCCCCATGATCTTTAGTATTTCTAAATTAACAAAACATACTATGTGTTATTGGGCCCCTCCCATTGTTCTTCTTTCACAGAATGCTCATTAACATTACTACTGATTTTGCTCACACAAACAACACCTTTCTGTGATGCTTTTGGGTGAATCCCAGCTCAAATTATGTGCAAACCATTTGAAAGAAAAATTAGTCAAAAATCCTTGAAAACTCACTTTTAAAATTTTCAATAATTCATCCAGCATTAATCTTCATGCATTTCAGTGTAAGAAGGTCAAAAACTACAGAACTCTTAAAGTATAACCAAAGTTCCAAAGTGATTATGCATGACCTGCTCTTTAATTATCACAAGGAATTCTATAAAAACTCAATTCACAATTTTTATTTCTGAAATAATTATAAGACACTGTATGTGAGGCAAATGTGAAGGGCCTCCACATATGCATGAAATGCAGTAGTTATGTGAACAAGATGAGGTAGAATTGCAAAGCATATTTACTTATAATTTTTCTTTTCCCAGTAATGAGCATGTCTGTTTCTTTCAGCATGTTCTATCACCATGTGATAAGAAGCATAAAAGTTTGAATCTTCCAGACAGAATTTCCATATGGGTTCCCTATCAAATCTAAGTACTGATGATGTTTTATGAGAAGTTTACTTTTCATACTTATAGTCTTCCTTGTTAAAATCTTAAGCCATAATTTTTTCAGTAATTGCTCCTGGTGCCTTCTACTAGTACAGGTTACTAATAATATATATATAGGAAATGACAGGTTAAAAAAAATTCCATAAAAAGCAATAGTAAGGAGACAACAGAAATAACAAAGCAGAAACTAAGAGAAGAAAGCACTGCCAATACATTCTTTTTCTTCCTTTAGTCTCTTGACCAGTGATTGTAAAAAGCAATAGTTTAAACATATTTCAAAAAATTAAATTAACATCAAAATACTCAAGCAATCTTGTCAGTGTAACCAATGCTTACAAACATTGTGATGCCATGCTAAATACAAGAAAGGTGGTTTTAGTCAGACTGCTTAATTATCAAGCTTACCGCTCCATGCTTGCTCTGTCTGGCCAGGAAATATTGAAAGGTATTCTACAGTACATTGGGGCAGAGGACAGAACAAAAGAATTAAAAAATGTAAAGGAAAAACCTAGATAAATAGCTGAAATTCTCTATATTGGCAATGTATCTTCTTCAAGGAGGATGCTTGTAAACAAAACCAAGACTTCATGAAAGCTGGACACAAGGTAAAAAAATATTTGGAAAAAAATATACTAAAAGATGCATTTCCTGTGCTACCTACGGCTTACATGTAAGCATTACTTGATTTCACAGCATGGCTTGGGTTGGAAGGGATCCTAAAGACCATCTTGTTCCATGCCCTGCCCTGCACAGGGACACCTCACACCAGACCACATTGCTCAAAGCTCCATCCAGCCTGGCACTCTGCATTGCCAGGGATGGGGCAGCCACAGCTCCTCTGGGCAACCTGTGCCAGCACCTCACCACCCTCACTGTAAAGAATTTCTTCCTAATATCTAATCTGAATCTACCCTTTTTCAGTTTAGATCTTCACAATCATTCAGTTTAATTCTTCACACAGCAAAGACTACTACCAAATGCTTTTTAAGAATTTTTTCCTCTAACTGTGAAATAGAAGTAGTAACAGTAATTTAGAAAAACATTTTCCAACACAAAAAGAAGGAATGATCTGAGGTACAAGACTATTAAAAACTTCTCTTCATTAGATATTTTAAATGCTGGTATCAAACAAATGCTAGGTCTCTGAGATTCCTGAATACCAGTGTCTTGGTATTCAACATACACCTTCAAAGGCTGGAATTCAAAGAACTACAACAGACATTTCATTTAAAGTTCTGACAGATTAAAGTTGTTATTCTTGTATTTAGTTAAGTATTTGGAATGATGACTTTCAAATTTGAAAGTCTTCTTCCATCTACTTGCCTATTGTCATTCCTTGCTGTATCTGAAGACACAAAACCCAAACAATGGTGGATTCTGAGTTTGAAAAAAGCTTTACATAAGGACTTGAAAAAAATCAAGATCTTTAAAAGAGGTAAACTCAATTAGGCAAGATGCAGCAGTGAAAGAAACCAAACCAAACCAAAACCAACCAACCAACAAAACCCTACCCAGAATTCCACTGCCATTAGTCTATTTCATTAGAGTCAGGATGGGGAGGAACTGAAATCATTGTTCACTTTTAGATTGAACACAAAATTGACACATTATAAGAAGTGAAATTAAATGACAAATTCTAGATAAACATTCAAGGCAACAGAGACCCACCCACACTGGCCTTGCAATTCTAAGGAGCACAGTAGGCTCCCTGGGTCACAATAAAATTGTGAGGAGGGCTGGGGTGGAAAATTAAAAAACTGAACATGGAGGACAACTTTTTCCTGTTTAGCCCAGTTTTCACACTTACAAAGCAGCCACATGAAATAGGAACTCACTTCTCCCACCTAATGCACAGTGAGATATAAATGACCCACCTGTCCACTGGAGTAGATGTATTTTCAATAAAACTGATAACTTTCTCTTTCACATTCACAGATTTAGTCTTCAAAGCAACCGTCATTTTATTCACCAGGGACTTCACTCCTTTTCCATCGCCTGAACCATTAGAAGAATCACCCTGTAAAAGTAACTCCTCTCAGGACTAATCAAATAAAAGTATGTTATTTCATCTCAATGAATTTATTAAAAATGAAACAGACTATAAAACAGCAATTTACTTTTAGGTACTCAGTAGAACCTTAATTACACAACTGTGTATTTCTTTAGAGTTCTATCAAATAACAGCAATATGTGACTGAGGAAAATATCATCCAAAAAAGCAAGCTTGACAAACTATATTACTGAGCACTCTGCTACGGACATCTAGACAAAGGAATCATATTAGTGATACATTGCATCTAAATTAAAAGCTTAATTCTACAGATAATACATCAGCTGGAGAAAATATACAATTTTGAGCTTTGCCATGAAATTGTATGCCACTTTATCATAACTTATTCCCATAGTGAGTAAGAGCCAGGGAAAGAGTTGTCTACTGCATGTATTCTGCTGGAGAATGACTACAGCAAGATCTTACCTACAAATTCTTCCCTTCAAGAGGATAAAAATGTTTAGGTCAGCTCTGACTAGACTGTGATCATAGTTTGAAATTAAACACACAAGTGAAAACAGTTATGACTTGCAATAATGCATTTCATGGAATAGAATGAGGAATGTGAAGAAAAAATTCAGTACACCTAGGGCTCCCATCCCACTGTAACACACTAAAATTTCACTTACATCAACAGAGTTGATGCTATTTCTTGAGCCTGAAGTACTAGCAATCCAGTGGCCATATCCATTTTCTGGTCCTTCCACATTGATATCTGCTAAGTGTTGTTGGAGGGCTGTTAAAAGGCCATTAAAGACATTCAGAATTATACTGGACTTAGTCTGTTGATGAAAATATTGTATATACACAAGACTAATCAGTAACATTTTTTTCCCCTCAATTCAATAAAATAGATAAATTCAGCAATCACTATAATAATCCCCAGCTTCTCTTTCAGTAGTACAAAGGCATTAAGATAATCTAATTATCTAATGCCTATTTATCTACCTGCTATACCAATTATTTTAGTGCACATTTAGAATACAGCAGCAATTAAAAATAAATCACCGTTTTAATCTTGAGAACAGCTCTTAC
Source organism: Illadopsis cleaveri (assembly GCA_013399915.1). Classification (NCBI taxonomy): domain Eukaryota; kingdom Metazoa; phylum Chordata; class Aves; order Passeriformes; family Timaliidae; genus Illadopsis; species Illadopsis cleaveri. Next base: position 145,139 of record VXBB01023750.1, read on the forward strand.
AACACCACACATATTGATTAAAAATGCCTCTATTGTCATATTGTAGCACAGATCTCTCCACTGTTGTAGAGCTTGATTATTTCCAGCAACATTAACTGCAGAATTATGAACTCCTGATTTAAGGAATCGTAACAGCAGTAAATAGTAATTATGAAGTTGCATCTTCATATGAATCTGCAATCTACAGTGGCTAAAACATCAAGAATGACGGGTTGGAGGAGGGAATTTCCACAATTCCTGCATTAATTTTTCACCACTCAGAAATTTGGGTAAACCCTAAGAGTTAACCACAAATGTGTAAGTGTACAGTGTTTACTTACACAAAACAAAAACCTGACATACCAGACCTATTTGCTATTAATTTAGATGTTTTTTAGTCAAAGCCTTAAAAATACCAACAGTGTTAAGATATCACGATTTTTCAAGTCAAAGTTCATTATTAATAAGCTCACCCATAAAGCCTCCTTTGGCAATGCTTACATACTCCTTATTTTTCTGAAACAGAAAAGATAATTCTGATCAGAGCAAAAACCCATGGAATGAGTTTGGCAAGTATGGTAATGAAACAAGGGTTAGCTTGTTTACTAAAAACTGTAAACTCAACTAATGTAAAAACCAGTTCAGATTTCAAGGAGAAAATGTGTTACCATTTACCATCAATGACACATGCAGACATCCTTTACTCCAGTTAAATCAATAGGAATTTAATTATACCTGTAAGAAATGTGCTAACACCATGTTCATATACATATCTTCTTCTTCCCTGCCACTTCCCATGAAGCAGAGATGTTCCCCACCAGCTATGGAGCCAGACTCAATAGATTGTTTTTGTGCTTCTAACAGGGATTTTACAGACTGTGCAAATTCTGATGGGTTTTGAAGCATCTGTGGAATGAACAAACAAAAAATGCAGTTTGACACCAAGATATTGTAATACGAATTGTGAAAGGAGACAAACTTTGAGATACTTTCATATTGCCTTAATTTGGTAATAGAGTAGTGGAACTGGTTTCCATATTTACACATGCTTGGGCACAACACATTCAAACTCTGGAGATTTGAAACCTTTAAATTACCTAGAATTTCCAGATGCTGGTAGAGTCTTCCTCTTGTTGCCTCCCTACTAAGCTTTTTTTCATTTACTTATCAAGATTTGGGAAAAGAAATTACAATTGGGAGTACAAAGAGGTATCTGTGATTCTTTGTACTCTCAAAAAGTTAAGGCTGGGATACTTGAAGGGCTACTCTACATGCAAAAACATGAGTTCTTTATGAAAGAGGTGGAGAAACAAGGACTTTCTCAATACAGCCAGAATTATAAACTGTGTTTGTGGAGAAGGTACTTATTTAAACTCATAAAGGAATTTTGAACTGTAACTGGATTGGGGGGGGGGCAGGGAGNAAATACATTGAAATTCCATTAATGACTTTTCATCACAAAGATTTTTCCCTATAGTATTTTTCTAGCATTGAACTTTCAAAAACAAGGATGAACCTGGTGACATTCATCCACCATTGTTCATGAAGGACCATTAATTCCAATATACAATTTAAATACACATGAACTGATTTAAGACTTGTTTGCATGGACTCCTTTTTCATATACTATCAGCTACTTGTACTACTTAATAATTTAAAATGCTTATTTCTACTTCATTGAATATGACATTCAATTAAGGCTAGCAGAACACCCACATAGGACAGGGGAAGTTTTTTCCTAAATAATTTTTGATCTAGGTTAAAAACCACACAATATCAAAGAATCATTAAGGTTGGAAAAGACCCTTGTCATCGAGTCCAACCACGCATCTCACACTGCCAACTCTCCACTGCTAAGCCACACCCCCAAGTGCCACATCTGCAAGTAATAAACACCTCCAGGGATGCTGACTCAACCCCTTCCCTGGGCAGCCTGTTCCAATACTTCACAACACTTTTGGGGAAGAAATTTTCCCTAATATCCAACCTAAACTTTCCCTGGTGCAACATGAAGCCATTTCCTCTTGTCCTACCTCATTACTTGGGAGACACTGACACCCATCTTGCTACAACCTCCTTCAGACAGTTACAGAAAGCACTAAGGTTGTCCTTCAGCCTCCTTTTCACTCCTATGTTATTATACATAATATTATATATGTGCATGTAATACTGAATAATGCATCATTTTAATTAGAGAGAGAACGATATTAGATGCAGGATCTAATGCAGAATTTAACTAAGGCATAAAAGTCTTTTGTGGTGTATATCCAAATAAATCATTCCATAGAGCATCCACAGACTGCTTAAAGTAGAATAGTTGAGGGCTAATCTAGAAGTGATGAATACACTGCTGAAATGGAAGTGATTTTGGGGGGGAAAAAAGGACAGAGAAAAATACGACTGCATGTTCAATCAGGAATTCATAATCAAATAGGAAGTACAAAAATATTGACGTTATTCATCCATAGCATATCTTGGTGCCAAAATTAAAGCACTTTCTCTTTCATATTGTACAGTAAAAATTTTAAAGAAGCAACCAAATCCTTTTCAAGATATATGCCCTGTAAAAGCAAACTGTAATAAGACTGGCTCAGGCAAAAACGAGACAAAGAAAAAAGCGCTCTTTTTAAAAATTAATTACACCTTTCACTGGAAACTGGGACGTTAAAAAGAGATTTCTCCTCCAAGCAATATTTAGTCTTTAGTCTGTATGGGTTTCCCTTCCTAACCAAACAACAGGAAGTCTGGAATCCCAAATTCTAATGTCATTAAGGACTAAACTCAGTAAAATGATGCTTCTACCATCTCCTTTGGAGAACCTAATTTTTGAAATCTTATCACCATATACCTAGACTGCAGTCCATAGACTAGAGCCTAAATTAAGGATTCTTCACTTTTCAAGGCAGGCATTTTCCTCCTCTTCTATCTCACTTAAGATTCAAATACTGGTAAAGAAACAAAAAGCATACAAACCAAATCTGAGTCTAAATGAAATGCTGTTGATAAATGCCCAGCATTGTATTGCTCTGCAGGACGACAATCCACTACAAAGAATCTCACTCCTTCCTGAAAGAGAAATTTCTAAATTTTAAAATTGCATAATTATTGACAAAATTCAATTACATTCTAATACTAACTCAAATACTACAGGAACTGCTCAGACAGACTAAGAGCTATTAAAAAATATCTTATTTCATTTGATTAATCTGAACTTTGTCTACAGTTACCAGACCACCAGTAGTATTCTACTATCAGCTTGTGCATGGAAATACATCATATTAATGTATATTAATACATCAGCTTGTGCATGGGAAAGGATCACCCAAATGCAATTATAAAATTTCTACTGAGAGGAAACAGTGGGTGTGAGACAATCCAAGAGTCCACTATTAATCAGCACAGCACAAGGATGGGTTTATATCCCACCAATTTGGACAGGATATAAACAGACCATTAACTTTATTTGGACAAGGAAAAAACCCAAACTATGCATGACAAAACTGGGGCCTGGAAACTGCTATAAGAAGTCAGTAGTCAATAAGAAACACTGTAATCTAACTACATTATGATCCATATATGGGTCTCAAATATTTCTAGTGAAGTCCCTGCATCTATGCCTCCAATTAACTTCTACTGAAACAAGTTTAGTCAATTTTCTTTTCTTCATTTAAGCATTTCATTGACAAAAGACAGATATTCCTTAACAGCGTTCTTCTCAAAGGTACTGAGTAGTGAGTTTTAAATTTTCCTCTACAGTAGCTACATTTGGAAGGAATCCAAATTAGTGAGAGACTACTTTCAGCTCACACTCCTCAAATTCCAATGCTCCTTGCTATAGCACAAATGCATTGAAGACAGCAGATCACTTACAAGGGAGAAACCTTCAAGACAAAAATATTTTTCCTGAAATAGCAAATACTCATTTGTGTTGTTAGCAGGTAAAACTAATGATTACTGATTGATTCTTTTCCTTTTCTATAAAATGGGGGGGGGACATGGTAGGAAGGTTAATTCAGTATACTGACTCCTTGTTGCTGATTTGCTTGCAGAATCTCAGACACAGAAACTGCTAGGCAGAGAGCCTGGCTCAAGTCTGTGTCATCATCTTTGAGGCCCAGCAAGCTGCTGCCAAAAAGACTGTGGTTGTCCTAATAAAGCGAGGGAAAAAAAAGATTAACTGATGCCATTGTCTTTATGTGTGAAAGTTTAAAATAAAACTATATGCACTAAGTCACAAATATTAAGTTCCACACATGCATATCCTGTCTACATAGTAATGACAATGATCAAATGAAATTCTTTCTGAAAATCATGGCAAGGTCTGCATTTCCATTACAGACACATTTGTTCACCACTTTGACCATGCTAACATGATGCAGTGCCTCTGGTATTTGGTTTTCAGTTGTTTGTTTTGTTTTTTCCCCACAAAAACCCCTCCCATACCTATCTACACACATCAGAGAAAGTTCATACAAGCTGAGGGCAATGTCTATCAAATACTTTTATTTCATTCACTCACTAAGTCAGATATCATGAGCAAGGAAGAACTGCAAAAACAGTGCAGGTGATATTGGATTTACCTATAGTAAGAGACTTTTTCCTCTTTGTTATTGCAAATACAGCCAGCGCTGCTGTGGAGTGTACTACAATGCAATTGTGTCAACATAAAGTTTAGCTTCCTCAGTTCTTACAAGAACCTTGTTTGGGAAATGAGTTTATCAGTCATGAAGTGAGAATATTGCAAGGAAGCTTCTCTCTCATACATTTGCTTCACTTAACCTTATCTTTCAAAGATCCTAAGAGTAAATTCCACCAGAGTAACAAAATGAAAAAATTGTTTAAAAACAAAAATATCGCAATGAAATATTCAAAGTTACTGTCAGCAGGAGCTTAAACACTGCCAAAAAGAAGAGAATGACAAAATTACTGTTATTACCTTCCTGAAAGAAGCTGGAGTTTTGCTACAGTAATATTGTGCCAAAGAGAACAGATCTTCTATATCCTCTAAATCAAGATTGGCTGGTGATGTTTCCAAGAATTCTGAGACAGAAAGACAACATAAATGCAACACTATTTCAGACACAGAAATCAAACAACACAGATCACAAAAGAACTTATTTTAATAAGACATAACAATCTAGTGTATTGACTAAACATGAATATTGATCCACTCTCCAGATGACAAGCGAAGATACAGGAAATTCTCCTTATCCATAGAAAACTTATGCTTTTTGCTAGACATTCAAACTTTCTATGCAAATTATTTTTTTTACCATATTCTTACTTCTGTATAGTTTTAGCTTTCAGTTCTAATTCTAAGTCAGCTGCTTTTCTAAAGAGCTCTCATCATGAGAATCCTTTAAAATGAGTACTTAATCAGTAGCACTGTTCTCTGTCCAGGATAACTCAAGGGTGCAGTTCTGCAGTGTATGGCAAAGACACAAAATACCAAGCACTCTCATTTTGAACTATTAGAGATTATGAATTACACTGTACTATGTATGTAAAAAAAAAAACCAAACAAAAAACCCCACAAAGGCTAGAGTTATTTAAATTTTCCACTGAAATTTAATGTATTTACTATAAAAACAATGAATTAGGGTCAAATCAAGTGTGTATGAAGACAATCCAGAAAATGCAACAAGTGCAGTAGATTTAAAGAAGGGTTTGACAGCTATTGCTTTGGGCTTAGAAAGACCAGTTTCTAGTGCTTGTTTCCAGTACTTCAAACTGAAGTATAAAACTAGGTCTGGGAGTACTAAAAGGGATAAGGAAAGAAGGTCAAGGACAGGGCAGCAAACAGTAAGAAAGGAATTAGTGGGTGAAGGGATTCATTAATGAGAAAAATCAGATGGAAATAAACAAGCTAGCTCTTTAGCAACAAAAATATAGTAATAAATGAGGATTACAGTATATAGTAAATATTTCACTAGCATCTAGTAAGAGAAGTACTTACTTATCATTTCTTCTTTATCTGATTCTTGTGCTAAGATAACGTCTCTGAAAGCAGTAAAGTCACAGGCATAGATTAAGTCAGTAAAACCAAAATGAAACAAACCTGGATTAAAACAGTGTCAGCAAAGAATGTCCCAAAGAATTAACTATACACTTACTTTGCATTGACAAGGATGATCAACATTAAGAAATAAATAAAGAATGGATCTGCTTGTTGTAGATATCCATCCCATATTGCCTGAGTGACTTCAGCTGAACAGTAGTATGAGAAAAGGCTTCCAAGCTAAAAATTTGGAAAACAATGTGAGAAAAAGCAATTACCAAGAATAATCTTATCAGAAATACACTTTTAACAGAGATACAAGATAGCTAAAAGAAAATAAACCCAACAAAATTATGATAAAACCTACATCTGCACAGCATGCTGAAGGATGGTTCTAACCTCTAAACCAATTTTTACGGAAACGGTGCACAACACTACAGAGTATCTGTCAATAAATATGACTATTGTGAAGGCAAAGTTGGCTGTACACTGCCAGCCTTGCAAATTCAACCACAGATAACACAATCAAGCTCACAGCCACTGCTAAATACCAACTATACTAACAAGACAATCATAAGAGAATATATTTACTCAAATAGCATAGCAATTAGGGCTTAGAAAGGATCCTGCAAACATAATTATTTTTATTTTTCACAGTAGAATTGGGCTAATTGCATAATAGTTGCACATTAGTTTGACAACATCATTTACTTAGCATTACATTATGATGCTTTATGACTGAGTAATTAAACATATGCAAGCATCAGAAAATTTTCATTACCATTTAAGAAACTCTTTGCCTGTTCCCATACTCCCACTTGAAAATACATCCTCTCTGATATGCAAAGTTCAAAGCAGATAAAAGATAGGAACTTCCTCCCATACATGCCAGACAGGTTTACCATCACACCTAAATCAAATGCATGCCACCTGACTTCCCTGGGGTCCTGCTGAACTTGCAGATGCACACAAATTCTGTATCAACACAGCTATAGCTTTCAAAAGCTTGGTATCTGTTTTAAAACACTATCATGGAATATTTCAACACTTCCTAGTATAATTTTATAGCAAAAGATAAAAAGAACTATTCAATTCTGACTCAAATGCAACTGAAGACAAAACGTGCATGAACAAGATGACAATGGCAGGTCTCTGTATGTTGCTTATATATTTCTAAGTATTAGTGATACACCTCTATAGGCTGAGATTCTTCACAGATGAAACAGGGAATTTTACTGTAATCTCATTACATAAAATGAAACTTCAGATTTTTTCCTAAAATTGCACACCAGGAAGCATGGTGCTGAGGACTGGCAGCTACACCAGCTTACTTCACTACCACCTTTCAAAGAGAAGATTCTTTGTTAATTAGGTTCCAAAATTCTAATAAACAACTTCAAAGAATTTTGTATTTACTAAAGAAAATTCTACCAAAAAAATGGAAATTGAGTGGCAAAAAAAGACCTGATTTCTCTTTTGAAGGCTCATGAGACTGGAGGAAGGCAGACTTTGAAAAGATGAAAATTTTTCCTAGACATATTTTAATACTAGAATTGGCAGCAGCCTTAAAAAACCCCAAAACTAAACAACAAACCAAAACAAACAAACAAAAAAACCCCAAAAAACCAAACCAAACCCACAAATACAGACTTCACAGTTTAATAATTCATTTAAATCTTCTTTAACTGAAAATACACTGAAACTGAAAAAAGTTGAAAAAAAGAATTACATAACCAATGAGTATGAAAGAAGAACCTAAAAGAGTTCACGGGTCAAAGCCTTCTCTATTAAATTACAGACTTTGCCTGTGCAAACACAGTGCCATAATTTTGTATTGCATAAATGAAGTAACATTGCAACAAAAATTTTGTTGTAGTCCTGCTACACATAAAAAATGATTGAGGCAAGCATCTTTGTAACTACCCACAATCTGAGGCAGTTTTGAAGAGAAAATAACTAATGCTTTGAAAGTTGTAAAATATATGTGCCTAAATTCTAAAAGACATACATATATATCTTAGCAGGGAGGTTTTTAAAACAATTCATACTTCAGCTTTAAAAGACCTGTTAGACTGATGTTTACCCATGTCTACAACATACAGCTGCCCACAACCAAAACTAACATCAGGGCTTCTTGCTTTTTGAGTAGTCAGCTGCTCTCATTCTTCCTTACTCCAAGAAGTTTCTAACATCTGTAGCTCAATGAGGTCTCACCCAGGACAACAGAAATGTGACATTAACAAGACCTCATACCTCATGCTAAACACTAAAGACAAAAAGTCCACACTGCAATTTATTTTAACATATGCAGTTCTAATTGCTTGTACTACTCTTCCATAAACTGGCAACATGTACTTAAATTTTAACAGAAATTTATTTTTCATTATGTTTCCCTACTTTCACTTTATTACCCAGTTGAGTGCATATGAATCTGGAGTCATCTTCTTGGTATCAAGGAAGGAGCAGAGCTCAGGCTCATGGTACTGAAGCAACAGTCTAAATAGATGAAAGGGTCTTCCCTTCATGAAACAATCCCTAAAAAGTAGCAATGAAAACAATAAACTCCCCTGTAATATTGCAGTTTTCATACTTACAGTAGCAATTCTTTACTCTCTGTGATTATGTGATGTCCTGTACATTGCTCTTTTAATTCACAGGGACTGATCATGAAGTCACTTGCCCCAAGAGTCAAAAAACCAACCAACCAAATCAAACCAACAAAAAACCCACAAATACTGAACCCCCCACTAAATTAACAAGGCAACAGAATGAAACACTACAAATACTTGACAGATTATACAATGCAGAAGTATTTAAAACAGATTTAAATCTCAAAACAAGGCAAGCATGGTACCAATGAAGCAGAGATTCACTGATCTAATATAAATTGCCTTTCTATGTCTTTCATTCTCCCACTGAAGAGAAAAAAAAACAGGAAGCAGTCTTGCTTGAAACATCTCCTTGAAACACCACCTAGATTTCTACAGAGAAGCTCAGTTACCAGATACCCTGCAAGCCTTCTACAGATAAAGGCACATGAGTTATGTGACCTTGATACCATCCCCAAACAGCTCACAGAGCCCAAGAGTGTTTCAGAGCAGAAAGGGACACGAGCTGAGTCAAACAACAGGAATGATAAATGCTTCCTGCCACTACAGCAAACATGCATTTTTCATATTTTGGGCACATATCCATCAGCCAGGCTGGGATCTCCTCTCCAGGCAATCAGACTAAGATCTTTAATTACAGACTATCCAGCCTTGCTGAAGCATCACAGTGCTCCAACATACACAAGAACTTATTTTAGTGAGAGCACCTACATAACAGCATGAAAAGCTAAAATTTAGTATTTGTCATTAAAAATATCTAGCAACTTAAAAAAAAAAAATTCAGACCCAACTCAATAGAACACAGAGAAAATATCAACTACTTCTTCAGATTTTGAGACTTAATTAGGGCTTATGAATTACTGTTTCTGAAGGGATAGAAGTATTTCAGATACCAAAAATGCTAGGAAAGGGAACAAAAAACCACTTTCAGGAAACCTACGTGAACTAGTTCATAAACAACTGTTTTTGATATTGCATGAAAGGATAGTTCTTTAAGAGGTATACTGAGTCTAGATCAGTCACACGCTAACTCTTTGCATCTTAAACCATCTCCTGGATTTCAAACCAACAGGTACTGAAGTTTATGATCATATGAAAGAATCTGACAACATCGCTACAAACTGTGCTGCTCTAGCCAAAACCAACACATACATCTTTCAGAGAATACCTCTACTGCCAAAAAAATAGTACATATGGAAAAGAAAGAGTTTTACCTTGGAATGAATTTATTCATGATGGCATAGAAGCAGTTGTACAAATCACTGCGGGGCAAGTGAAGGTGCACCAGAGGTTTGAGCAGATGTATCCAGCCGAGGCAAGAACTGTATTTAACATTGCGTGATTTACAATAAAAAGTAATAACAGACTCAATATCCAAAATTAATACTGACTTCTCTTCTTCTGGCACCGACAACTGGTCTGAAACAGGCAGGGTAATATAAACTGTGTTAAAGGCTTTTCAGAGAAATTAGATGAGATTATTTCATAGCAGAATTGCACCAACAGGGACTGATCGGGAAAAAAACCCAACAAAACCAACCAAACAAAAAGCTGGCTATTTGGATTAAATTCTTACAGAAAGGCATTTAAAAAGGTATCAAAATACAAGTGATTTTATAAACCCAGTAGGATAAGACATTTAAATATCATTTAAATATCATTTAAATACCGCAACAACAGGCTGGCACAGAATTGGTGTTTCCGGGATCTACATGACAGAAGGAGGTAGATTTTTTCAATGCACAGAATGCTGCTCTTCTATTTGATGTGCTCAGCACACAACTTAGGCTCAACTCTACAACAAATTCACTTGAATTTCAACCCACAATGCATACCTTCAATTCCTGAAAACCTGACTGACATGCAAACTTATCCAAATCAGAAGTTTTAGCTCAGCTAGGCTTACAGACTTAAATTTGAGCATTAAGTTATAAATCACATTATTTTATGTCCAGGATGCAGGAAAGAGATCTGTACAAACTACGTTAACATAGTGGCATTACATTTCTAGGAAACATCTTTTCCCCCTTAGTTACAAGCAGACCATGAGTCTCATTACTGTTAATAGTTCTTTTTATTACAATAGTCTTTAACACTTTCCCATCAAAGCCAGTCAATACTTGGCATTCCTTTACCTCTCAGAAAAATGAAACAGCACATAAAACACACGTGCCAACTGAGGATATACTTTAAATTTTGAGATTACTTGCTTTGCTAAAACATTCAAATAAAAACATTTAATCCAACAAAAAAATTGAAGCCTCCATATAACCTTCTTTCTGAAGTAACATTTGTTCCCTTTATCAATTTAAATCATTACATATCACAAAATATTTGCCAATAAATACAAAAAGAGAACTATCAGAAACCGAAGTGCTTAATTTTGTATGTTATGAATATAACTAGGACATTTTGCATCTTCCTGAAGAGAGACTGTGATCAAATAAGAGAGTGGAAATTCCACCCCCATCTCTTTCCTTCACAGGACAGAGAGAAGGAAAGCAAGTCCTACTAGACTTTAGGGCTAGAAAGTGTAGAACTGCATTTCAGAAATGGTAGGTATGTATGCATGTACCAACTCCATCCTCTCCCTTAACTTTCAATTGCACAAGAATAAATAAAGTCATAGGTAATAAATTAGAAGATTCTCTTATTGAAGTTGTGAGATGCATCCTGATTAAAGAGTCTGCATCGATTTCATCAAGTGAACACTGATATCAGTGCTGTTGCATCACACCAGGGGTTTGACCAGCTCTGTGATGAGCTGCCAAGCAGATCCTGTGGCACCTCCTTGCAGATATACCAGAGTATTATCTCCTTTCTCCTGGCAGCACCTTGCTTGCACAAACACAGCCTTTCATTTTCACTGAAAATGCTATTAAGAAGTATCTTTCTTTAAAATAGTTTTTGAAGTCCAAAATGTTTAATATATTTCTTCTCTCAAATGTTATATGCATTTTCGTGCTACAGCAGGTTTTCAGACTAAGAACCAGGCCTTCCACAAATAAAAACCTGCAGGACACTATACAAAGAATGTCTCCTTTAAAAGATGGAGCTTGGAAAACAATTACCATTTTTTCAGCTCACAAAGCTTTCTGATTATGCAAAATAGTCATCAGAAAATCATTTGCAAGCTAATACTTTAAACTCCCATGATGTCATCCCCCCCAAAGTCTGTGTACAGATAAGATACTATTGTTTTCTTACAGTTTCTTACTGATTTTTATCTCTCTTTCATCTTCTTCCAAAATGTAAACACCATTCAGATCATTTAATTGAAAAAAGCCTTAGGATAACTGAGAATACAGAAGTTTTCAAACTGATGATACAAATGTAATAGAACTTACCAATTAACTCTTGGCAATCCTCATGAATTACACTCTGCTCAGGTAGGTCTAAGGAGCCATCCCAGGATGCTAGGCTGTCCCCCTTTCCTACAACATTAAGTGCAATCTGAAAACAAAAATAGAAAGCCTTCTAAATATTTTAGTGTCTTTTTGCAGTTGTTCAACTACTGAACCCAGTAATTAAAAGAAAAAAAAAAATAAAAGAGAACTATTCTTAAATTGAATCAACAGGGATGCATAATAAAATTCCAGTACTACACCCCTTCTATAGAGATGCCTGGCAATTAAATCTTTTACCTCAAATGAAACACAACTTCAAGTATTTTCTGCTTCTTGATTTAAGCTCGTATTTACCTTCCAGACTTTGGCCCTTAGATCAGCAGGCAATTGCCTTCCTTGAATGATGTTTCTCACAGTTTCAAGATCACAACCTCCTTCTTCTAGAGCGTCTGCGAGATCTTTTATCCTAAAATAATGAAATGTAATTTTAAAAATCAATTATACTATTTTTCGATATTTATGTAGACTGAAGGCTACTGTCAGGCAAATCCCACACATATGCAAAGGTATAAGACAACTTGTAAATTACTAAAAAAATACTTGCAAAATGTTATTTATTCTACTTTAAGGCTGCTTGTAACATTCAACTCACATAGAAGAAAAAATAAATTCGCTTTTTTGTTTTCATTAAGTGACAATGTTGCAAAATGTTATAAAAAATGCAAATTCAGTTGCAGTTTACAACTTTCAGCAACTTTCAATTTCAGCAAGTTTTCACACACACACACACACGAAGCAAACAAGGCACCTAAATTAGACAGTGGAGTTATTTTAAATAAAATATTAGATGTCCTAGAAAACAGCACACTTATTTCAAAGGTTTAGAACAGTCAGCTTTTAACCTCACCTTCCCTGAAATGGGAAAAGACCTTTTAGTCAAACTCAAATTTATATATAGTTCTAGTATTTTAAGTGTAGACATATGCACAAGTCTGAATTAAAACATACAAAAATGTTAACACAGAGAGTAGAAAAATACACAGATTGATGAGACAAACATTAATGACGATTGCTGTAGTAAGACAACTAAAGTTCACAAGCATTATAGGTAAGAAGGAATTCAGCATTCAGGAATGATTACTTTACAATCTTTCTGATAGCTTCTGCAGACTGGTTCAATGTTTCCATGCTGTCAGTAATGGGAGAACCACATCTGATGATTTCAGGATTTCAATATCATGGAGTAGGGCAGTGGTAAAACAGGTTCACTGGAAAAATAGCAATGGCAATGACACATAGGTCCCATAGGCAAAACTTCTCCCTTGCTACATCCTCTTAATTCTTCTCTACTTGCTCTGACATCTGCCTTAAGAAAGGCTTTGCTTCAGATACATTGTAAGTTAAACACACAACCAGGGGGTTTATAGCCAAACAAAGAACCTCCAGGACAGATATTCACATGGGAAGATGCATTCCTGGTGAATAACACATTTATTTATACACATAAACATAACAGATGTTAAACTGTTATCAGTTTAATTCTCAATTACTCCATGACTACTATGTAGTCAATTCAAATAGCCACAGAAAAAGAATGTCAGCTGTTGAACTCTTTTGTCTACTTTAATTTCCATATATCCACAACTAACTCCTTGATATAAAGGTTCATAAGTTTGGTTTCCTGAAAACTTCAAATACACATTTCTGATTTTCTAAATAACATCCTTTTGGACAAATAGATTAAAATTTCAGACCTGGAAGAAGGTATGCAGATATTTCGCTAGATTTACTCAAGACTTCTTGAAGGATTTACAGGTCTGAAGAATAAGCATTTTCCTTGCATTGTATCAGCCAGTTTCTTTGTCACTACTTTTTGGTTTGCATTTTAAATCATATTTCAAATATACACTAGGGCACAACTCTATTTTCTTCAAGTAATTTTGCAAATTTGGATGAAAGAAAGCATAGATTACAAAGAGACTGACTTGCCTTATTTTGTCACATTTTTAGTATCACAAAAAAAGAAAAAAAAATCCCAAACTCTGTTTTGTATAGGGCTACAGGTTGCACAGGTTGCCAATCCCTTTCCTGAGACAGAAATGGAGGGGAAGCAGAGTATGGAAGCACACTTGCACTTCCATCACCTATCCTGTTGTCCAGTTGTGTACATAATGGTCAATGCCTGAAAAGTTAAATGAATGGGTTAGTTAGCCCTGAATAAAAACCAAGTATTTCCAGGACATCTACACAAAGAGACCTCCTGGTACTCAGCAGAACTGCATGAACTCTAGGATCATCCAGCTTCAACAGAAGCCAACATCAAACATCTGCTGGAGAGAATGAGGTGCTCTTAGATACACTGCCCGTTTCTGTGAACACTGTGTATGAAAAACAGACAAGAGAGCAACAGCCAGGCCTTAAATTACAGCACACAAAATACAACCAGTTGCTACAACTATATCCAAGTATTAAACAGGTATGTGGAAATGAATTGCAACAGCTGTGTACATATTCCATTTCTAGAAAAAGTCTTAAACTGAAATATTTTAACTTCATTTCTAAACTCTTTTGAGAATAAAAAAGTAATTTTAACTTGAAACAACACTTAAAACTACATTTACACTATTACAGAATCACTGGGCAAAGAATGTTTCACAAACCCACAAGTGCTAATTCTATCAGTTGCTAGTACCCAGCACTCAAAAAGCTGTGCATGGGTTAACACCAACTTCAATGTGTCATCTGCAAATGTGTGCCTCTGCTGCTTGACAATATATTACCATTTGCAAAAACTTCTTCCAAGTGCTGTCACCCCCACCTTCTACACTGTAAAGATGAGAGGCAAATGCCAGTTTTACTACTTCACCTCACAAAGCAAGACACTGACATGCCCATCTGCCACATGAAGAGACGTGATGCATTACCAACAAGGAGTTAAATGAAATAACAGCAGGGGGGAAAAATGCTTTGTTGTGCTGTGATTCAATTAGGTGCTCATTTCCTCCATCAACTGCAAGATTGTTCACAGGCTGTAAGGACTTTTCAAAGATTAAGCAAATTCTTTCCTAATAAACTTTTTATTCAGGCTAACTTGCAAAGTACAAAACATGAAAGTGATTTCAACACTTTAACACATGTCCACTCGCTGTGTTTTACCTTATTTCTGTCAGTTGTTCTATAAATAGTCCAGTGAACCGCCAGCAATCTGCATCCTTGTCTTTCACCAGCGAAGAGCAGCTAGGAAATCTTCTGTTCACATGGACAATTATTATACTTATTTTGAACAGAAAGCAGCACTTCTCCCTAGGGGAAAACTCCTCCACACCTGAACATCTGTACTTTCTGCTCTGCCATGGCTTCACTGCCTGTTTCTAGGTGCTACCCAAAATTTTGGTTAGATGTGTCGAATTCCAGCTTACACCCCAGCCACGGCCTGAAAGGTAAATTCCCACATGAGATACTGTTCAAAATGTCATAATACAAAATGCTCCTGTTGTGTATTTGCAGTAAATCTCCATACTTACAGAAGGATCTCTTACACTCATGCCAGTCTGGTGACAAAGTCAATAAGTAGCTATCTTCACAGATATTAAACAGGACCTTTTTAAACTTAAGATGTGTAAGTTGGCAGCAAGAAAAATTGATCAACTGTTGGAAATTCATCTTAAGCCACATTTTCTAAGTATTATTTATATATGACTGAGATACTTGGTAATAATCATAAATACTAGTGAAGGGATTAAAAGTCTGGGAATGTGAACAGCAGGGAAAAGATAATACTAAGTGATCAATAAACTACATAAAGTGTTAAGAATACTACAATCAATTTCATACTTTTATAGAAGCTATTGCTACGGTTCCTACTTTTAATTCAGGATTTTCCTGACTACCAGGAAAAAGCCTCAACAAGAGCTATATTGAATTGAAATTAATGACTGTTTGTTCTCTATTGAAAGCAAACAAACAAAAATCAATCCCTCACATTTGCTTCAAAATATCCATTGTATCCAGCACACCACTGAACCATTTACTACTCTCCAGAATTTTGGATGAAAACAATTCCCTGACATTTTTTCTTCAATTTCATGCTTAACTGGAAAGGACTTTTCTGTTCTTGGGTTTTCAAAAGAAACACTATGGCTCCACATACTAATTAGCCAGATTGTGAGAATGGGAAAGATATATGGAAACTAGATTTGTCACCCTGTTGTCTTAGGCAGCTGCAGTGCATTTTGGGACCCATAAGATGAGTTATTCCAATGCAAAGTTAAATGCACAGGAACAATTCCATCTGTGGTTACAGTTATATTTAGTTACTTCAGGTCCTGATTTTCCAAGTACAGGTCTTAAAGATTACTACTTGATCAAGTTTCCTGAAGCTTGAGTATTAAACAAACATCGGCAAAGAGGTTTTAGAAATTAATTCATAACCATTAATCTGTTTGAAAATCAGAACAAGAAAAATAAGGTCCAAATAATTAATTTCCTTGATAAATGAGGCGAGAAAAATCTATAACTTCCAATTACAAACATTTTAACTAATAACAGGCCATCTTTTTTGTGTCTATACAGTCTACTGACTAGATGTATTGCATTGACTGAAATTATAATTAAAATAAACAAATAAGCAGGGAAAAAAAAAAAAAAAGATTTTAGAGCAGTTTGAAAGCAGCCTGCCTACTTTGTGTTTCACAGCATTCTTAGCTTTGGACAGATATGTCATCCAGAACAAAATAGTGCTGGCAATTTCTCAAATTAGCTTTTGGGTATATGCCAAATAGCTCAAAAGAAACATTTAGCAAACAAGGTCTACCTGATTTTCCTAATTTTTAAATCATAAGTGTTGATAACAACTTCCTGTATCTACTGAAGAAAAAGAAACTCTCATCTTTCTCTCTATATAAGTTTGGAGTGGTGGTGATGCTGGGTTTTCTTTTTAATTTTATTTCATTGTGCAGTGGTAAAGTTGCCTGGCTTTTGTTGAGCAAAACACCAAGCAGTCAGTACAGATGTTGAGGGGTTTAATTCATAATCAGTTTGTGATACCTTTTCCCCCACCCAAATCACTGCACGACAAGTTAACAGAGGGACAACAAACAGGGAATTTTATGTTAGTGAGGATTTATGTGAAATTCACATCTGGATTCTACACAGTCAAGGTGCTGCAACAACCTCTGAACACAAAATTCCATCTGCCTTTTAATCCTCCTAAGGCAGTGAAGAGAGGACATGGAATCAGCACTGCCAGTTTTGATCCCAAGAGAGCTCTGGCATACACATGTATCATTATATGTTTGGGTATTTTTAAAATCTGAAATCCTATATACTTCAAACTATGATAGTGCAGTAATTTACACCAAAAAGCTCTTTCAACAACTGTTCACAGCATTGAAATAGGAATACAAGACAACATTTTAAATCCATAAATGAAGAAGTAAATACTCCATTAAAACTGGCTTTTAAACAAAAAACCAAACAGGAAAACAAACCCAAAAAGCCACGTGAAGTTTCTAAGTAAGCAATAAGGAATGCAACTGTGTCATTCACAGCATACAGCTCTAGTAACAGGATGCACTGTCACATATTAATGTAGCATTTAAGCATAAAACTCTTTAACTGTTCCTATAAAGACTTAAATCTGTTTTAACAAATGCCTTCAAGTTTGCATTTTCTAGTACCATTAGCATATTAATTTTTCTATAGTTTTGAAGCTGCCAATCAGAATATCAACAATGCAGGCAGTGCCTTGAAATGTGTCTCGAAACACACTTGTCCTCATCCTTAACAGAAATTCTAGAGAAGTTTGTTGTGATCTGGGAGGCAGCAATATTATTCCAATATTAGCAATGGAAGTCATCTGAAGTATTTTTTCCAGAGGTATTTGAAGTATGGTTCTTATTCAGTGACCAGGGTTATATTTCAAAGTGTCAAGAGTGCATTGTCAGTGAGTCCATCCCTCGCTTTGCAATTATATGGCCCAACAGTCAGGTGTGCGTTTAGAAATAATGTTTATACAATAACATTTCTTATAGAAAGAGCTTCATAAATTTTGAAGCTAAAAAAAACCAAAACCAAACCAAAACAGAACAAACCAAGAATAAAAAAATACACCAACTAACTTTTATTTTCTAGTTAATGATACTAAGTTGTCTTAACCAAGAGCTGTATTTGTAGAACCAACCTAGACAAATAAGAGGTTTCCACCTACACCTGTGTGTGTGTTCTGGCTTCTTTACAGTGAGATAACTAAGCACAAGCAAGGCTAGGCTCACTCTGCAGGAAACTTTGAATCTGCCACATCAAATAGAGCCTAAAAGCAAAAACATCAGATGGGAAGTGATCATAAAAAGCAGGTCTGTAAAGCAATTGCTTGAAAAGCATATACGTGGAAAGGACAAAGAGCAATGGTGTGGCACAGAGCCACAGAAAGAAATCTCATGCAATGCAGAAGCGCAAAGACAAAAACAAAGTGAAGACGCAAACGGAGATGCTGGGTGCAGGAACAATAGTTTCAGTGTTTAAACACAACATTTATTTAAGCCCCGGCAATCTTGAGTGAATACGCATGCAACAAATACTAAAATCACGTCACTGTTACCATCAAAACGATCCTATACACGCTCCAGAAATAGTCTCTATTCTTGTCCTAGAGGTTCAACGTAAAATCCATTATAAGTAATACCTGTGCTAAAGGAGGGTAGTGAGCAAAATCATTCAGAAAATGAGGCAGGATGCACTGCTGTCACCTGTTCCTGAGAGCAAGCACGCAGCGACAGGGGAAGCTGAACTGAACAAAGCAACTCCACTCCAGGCAGACTCCTGGAGCAGCTCCTACCGCATATTAAAGCTGTCATTTAAACCGGAGCGAGCGCCTGGCTCCAGGCTGGGCAAGGCCCTCGTTTCGTGTCTGCCCGTGTTTTGACGGGCCCCTTCCTCTCAGGGGAGCCGGAGCCGCCGAGCGCCGGCGGCGTTTGCGGGGTCTCCTGGCGGGCTCCCAGCGCGACCCCCCACACGCCCCGAGCGCGGCGGGTCCCGGGGGGAGAGCGGCGGCGGGCGGGGCGTTCCGGCCTCTCTCCTCTCGTTCCCGCTGCGGAGGGGAAGGAGGCGAGCAGGAAGGAGGGCACCCACAGCCCCATAACTCACCAGCTGCCCGGCGGCGGCGGCGCCTCTTCCCCTTCCGCCATAGCTGTTGACGTGCCCGCTCGCCCGGCCGTAAAGCGCGCTCGGGAGGTGTTTCCCCGGCGAGGCCGCTCCTCCC
>VXBB01023750.1:166681-179592 GCA_013399915.1 Illadopsis cleaveri
ATCTCCTTCCCAAGAGTGTATTTGATGAAAGGCTTTTGCATGATGTATATTCCTTGTGGGTTTCTTCCACCTCAGAATATTCTGTGATTGTGTTTGCCATTACCAGCATGAACTTACTTGCAGTTCCGTAAGGCCTAGGAAGCAGTAAATCCATAGTAGGGCCTTTGGAGGGAAAAGTATCTGTGATACTTAAAAAGCATCACCCGTGTGCTCACTGGGGTGTGTCGCATCACCCTTGCCATGTGTTACAGTAAAAGGGCAGGAGTTAAAAAGTTCTCTTCGGCCATTGCTCTTTGGAGTATGGTGCTGTGACTGATTTGTCTTTTTTTTCCCTGATGGTTATGATACCTGGCTCATACGCTTGTATTTTTTCAATGTGTCTTGAAACCACAAGCTGTAAAATGTTTTATCTGTAATGCTTACATTTAGTGTGACAATTTAGGTAGATCTAGGTACCTAAAATGACTTTAGACTTTATAGTACCCTATTTTATTGACAGTTTTAAAATTTTCTTTTTAAATACAACATTGGCAAGAGTTGGGAACTACTGAGAGATATCTGTATTTCTGCAAAGACTCCAGTTTTTTGAGTGTCTTGATAATTGGTGCTTATTTCCTGCAAAAAGCTACTTGGAGAATAGTTAGAGAGGAAGCAATATAAAAGTTGTATATATGTAACAAAGGGGGCTCACAAGACCTAATTAGGCTTCTGAGCATTTAATTTTTATTTTTAGTCTCACGTGGGTTCCTTAAGCAGTCCCAGTTCCAGTGCTCTTCATTAGGAATTTTTCTTAAGAGCCGACCTGCACATTCTGCCACCTCAGGTTTCATTTGGGGTGAGTGGTTAGCTGACTGTTACAATGTTGGCAGCTTTCCTTTAGAAACTGGATACAGAGCAAGACTTTGATGATAAACTTTTGACATAATGGATGAATCATCTGACTTGGAGGTGAGACTGTGAATGACAACTTTTCCAGTTACGAAAAACTCCTTGGGATTTTTGCAGTAGTATTTTTGAGCTGCTGAAAGAATTCAGGTGGAACATAACCTCTGGAGGTGTCTAACCTAATCCTGTATACTTTTCCCCAAGAACATTCTTTATGTGTGTTACGAGTAGTGATTACAGGTGAGTGTTGTGCAAACCAGGTACCCTGCTGTCTGCAGCCCACCTTTGCAAACTTGTTGGCAAGTTCTTTTTATGGACACTGTTGTTGGATGAAGTTGACACAAGCTATCAGTAAACATAAAACATTTGTTACTTTTATTTTGTGTAGCTATTTGTCATGTAAAACAGGTAAAATCAAAGGTTAATTTGTACAGCATCTTATTGATACTGTAAAATGCTTTAAAATCAGTTGGCATAGAAGAGGAATGAGGTTCACAATGAATCAAGGTTCACAATGGATGATGTAGGCAGCAATACAAGAAAATAATTGCACATTAGTGAGCACCTTTGACAGACTTGGTCAATTTTATTTCTGTAAAACATCAAGTTTCATTAAAAAAGATACTATCCAACCTCATTTGTTGACCTATTTAAAAATAACATCTCTGCCGTAACTGCAGGTGCAAAGCGGAATTCAAAATGTACTTTTGAAATACTGATCTTTTCCCACATCCTTTAAAATTAACCCTAGAATAAGCTCTGACTACAGAATATTCATCAGAACTCAGCTCTCAAAAAAGTGTTAGATTTTAGCCACTTGTAGTTAGAAAAGGCTACTTGTAAAATAAGTATGAACATCATTCATACACTCCACCTAAAAAGTATGAGAACACTAAATATGTATAAATATATATCCTAGTGTGTGGATATGTAATTCTAAATTTGCTTTTGGCCATATCATTGGAAGTCATTATTTTAGAGTCCATATTAAAGATTAAAGGTAACTACTCTCACCTTAAGACATGAATGTTTACCCTGCTGCAAGTGATTTATAGGTGTAAGGAAAGCCCACAACACCTAAGGAAAAAAATGCTAAAGGGATTACCCATCGTTTTACCTTGTCACATGACAAAAACTAAAGAATCTTGCCTAATGACGTCTTCAGCAAACCTTTGAGGTGCGATTTGTGGAGGGAGTGGTCAGGGATCATTCTCTACTTAGCAGCGTAGTTTAGTGTTACACGTCCCACGTCGTGCAACTGCAGGACTTCCTTACCTTCCTTTTTTCCAGTTTGTACCACAACTTTGTCCAGTCTTTCATGTGATTTTTGTATTGCATTCAGAATTACAAGGGAAAGGATGAGGAATTTGGAGGAGTTTATTTGGTACTGGTGAAGGACACCAACTTTCTGCTTCCCTCCATGAACAGAAAAGAGAAATTCTCTCAGGGCTATAAATGTCCAGATCTTCCCTGTAGACGGTGTGCCTCATCTCCCAGCAGTTTGAGGGAGAGGGATGGAATTCTGGTTTTCAGAAATTCTTCCAGTTTCCTCCTTTTTAGTTACCACTCCTTGTCTTTCATTCTCCATGCTTTCTGTATCACCCTTAATCCTGTAGGAGTGTAGTATCCCCATTTGTCAGTTTTAGATACTTCAGTAGGACCTACCTAGGAGGGGCTTGGCCCTCATAGGTAGAAATTAATTGTGTCATTGCAAGACAGGAACAAAACTCTTGTGTGTCAGCAGCACATATAGATGAGAAGTATAATATGGGACCACAGAGGATGGTTTGGCAGTGCTTGTGGGGTCCTGTGTGGGCTCTGAAGCAAAGGATGCTCTTGCAGGAATTGATTTCTTTTGCCAGGGGTTCTCTTTTCTTTCTGCATACTGAAGGGTGCCAGTTAACATCAGTTTGTAATGTGTGATTTACAGCTGTTGAGAAGCAGACTCTTCACTGTAGTGCATTCAGTGGGAGCAGTGTTGCTTGATCAGAGCTGAGGTCTGTTGCTGGACAGTGTATGAAAAGGTTTGTATCTTTTTTTGGCTCATCAATGACTTGCTGTTCCTTGTAGTAGAACTTGGTCAGTATTTGAAGATCTTTCTAATAAGCATGCCAAGTTGACAGCTGCTTTTTGGAATCTATGTTTCTTCACATCAATGTACATTCATTCTGCAAATTGCAATGGTGGGCTTCTGTGAGCTGTGTTGGGATCTGAGCATACATGATACAGACACTCAGAACTTTATAGCTGCAATTCTAGTGAATACATTGGGAAGCCTTTCCTTTTTACTGTGGAAAAGTCGTTCTTTAATGTCTGCATATTAACACAGGTGTGTCTTGTAGGACACAGCTGAAATAATTCTTCAGTAGACTGATCTTTTAAAACGTTTTTTAAAGTACTTTTAGAGAATTTCTTGTGAAGCTGTTGAGGAAGGCATAGGTTTCTTGTGGATTTGCAAAAACAGTCACAAAGCAGTGCTAATGTGTTGTACTGTCTCAGTGGTTAAGGTAAACTTTTAGCTGTGAAATGAAAGGGAAAAGTCGGGTAACTGAATGCATCAGAATCTCTCCTTGCTTCAGCAAAAGGATAACAGTTCTGGCTATGGCACTGTGATCACCACCAGCTTTTGCTTTATTTAGGAATTAGGATTTGGCAGTTCTTAGAGAAACACCTATGTGTAAGGAGTTTTCCCACGTATTATCAGTTGAGCCATTTAGACTGTTGGAATGCACTCTGTTAGGGGAAGAAGAATGAGGGAGACATTAATACCAGAGAAATAAATTAATTTTTATATTTTAAAGCAGTAACTAGTGTTAGTTGGTATTAAAGGATTCTTGTGTGGGGGTTCCTTGCTGTAGTAGTAGTAGTATTTTGTTAGTCTTTCTTAACGCTCTGTAGAACAGTGAGAAATTTTCTTGCTATTTTTCAGAAAATTGGAAAGAACAAGCATACAGTCTCTTCTAATGTTTTTGTTTGTGTTCTTTTGTTTGAGGTTTTGTGTGTGTGTTGGCTGAAGGGTAACATTGAATTTTAAGTCTTTTAAAGAAGTTACGCTTTAAGAAAAGCAAAAACGCAAATTCTCTCATGCATGAACTAGAATTTCTTGTGCAAAGACTTCAGTTAAAAAAAAATCCTTCACTAGGAGCAATGAATCCGGTTACATATAATAATTGAATGTGAGGAGTTGAAAGGAAGGGCAAAATTGTGAAGGAATGCGAGAATAAAGTTGTACTTCTGTGTAAACCACAACTTACTGTTAAGCTTGATACTAATTTTAGTCAGTTCTAAAATACTGTTTCAGTAAACTGAAATCTACATACTGTAGTCCAAATGGTGAGAATTTATATAGCTGATGCAAAC
Source organism: Illadopsis cleaveri (assembly GCA_013399915.1). NCBI lineage: Eukaryota > Metazoa > Chordata > Aves > Passeriformes > Timaliidae > Illadopsis > Illadopsis cleaveri. The sequence continues at coordinate 170,927 of VXBB01023750.1, forward strand.
AATGTCCATCCCGATTCTCACATCTATTTTCCTAATATAACATCTGCATGAATTGGAGTGGAGATAATCACACTAGTTAAGTCCTTGAGGAGAGAATTGCTTATCTTCACATCATGTTTTTAAAGTGATGCTTGGCACAGCAAGGATTGCTGTGCATTTCTCTAAATTCAGTATGTTATGCAAGAGCAGATTTCTCCATGCCTTTCTTCATTCCACCCTTAGTGTTGGAACTTAAGGTATCCATAGCGAGACACTTCTTGGCTAGACCAACTTTGAAAACATTCCACCTTCTGCAACCCCTCTTCATGTGATTGACCACATTTTTATAAATCTGCTTAGATAATCTTACTATTGTTACTTGTAAAACGTGTCAGAACTGAATTTATAGTAGAAACCTATTTGTGTCTTGTGACACTCACTGTGCTATGAGTGGCAAAATCTCGAATTGCACCAGAAAAAAAGGAGCAGTGCGTGGTCCCTGCAGACATGCAGTTAAGTTTGGGTCCTAAGAATTTGGCTGTCCTGATGTCCTGTGGTTGATGACCATTGATGTGCTGACCATGTGGAATGGTTTCCAATTTTCCCCCAGTGGAAACAACTGCTGCTGAGATTCAGATGGCTTAAATCCATTTTAATGTCCTAGATCACAGAAAAGTTTTTACCTTCTCCCTCCACTTTGAAGGCAGGCTTTAGACACAGTCCTTATAATGCGTATCTTTCCAGAAGGGCTGTCTTGGAGTGGTTTGTTGAGATGTCCAGCAGGAATTTTGACAGGTGCTTTGGTTGTGCTTGCAGGCTTTGGTTTGGGGATCCGAGTTGGAATTGAACGACGGAACGTATTGGTAATCTGGAAATAAACCGAGAAAATAAATCAGGCATTAGGGAGGAGAAACAAGCGGTGTTTTTATTTTGGTAGTGCTTTTTCCACTTTGTAAACCTGAATGCTCTGCTTTTAGAACTGTTTGTTTAAACTTCGTTTATCTTGTTGGTAATGAGACAGGAGCTTTGTATTTAACTTACTTACTTGATTGGTGAATGTCAAAGAATCTCAATGGATTGAAACTCAGAGGATAAATAAGAGGGATTTCCTGTCTGTCAGCTGAGTATCAGCCCTGGGAGCTGAGTGAGTGATACAGTGCAAAGTCTTGAACTGTGTGGGTTCTCTGGGTGAATAATCAGAGAACTTCCACATGCAGAAGCAAAAGTTGATTCAGTCCTCAGTAGAAGGCAATATCCAGGTCATACTTTACTGTGAGAGATCATTCTTTGACAGTGACCAATGTGCACAAAATTATGAATTTGTGAGACAGCTCTCCCTCCAGAATGATCATAGTCATATTTAATTGCAAAAAATGTAAATATGCCCCCAAAAAGTTGTGATGTGCACTGAAAAGTAGTGAAGAACTACAAAGACAAGTTTGTTTGAACAGTAACATTATCTGAAACCAGCATTAAACATGCCCTACTCATGAGAAAACCTTTTTGCATCACAAGCATTTTTATATACCTTTTTCAGTCAAGGTGAGGGTAAAAGAACTTCACTTAACTTTTTTTTAAAAAAACATAAAATGTAAATGGTATTCAAATGAGGACAATAGAAAACAGTGTTGGAATTCTAATGACTTAATTACGAGCAAGAACGAGCTAGGTCAAAATGGGTTTTGAGAAAACTTCCTAGTGGCTATAATGGTCTGTCTGGGCTGATTAAAAAAATAAAAAATAATCACAAATCAAAAGCTTGCCATTTACCTGTAGATACTTATGTATGACAGAGTTTTTCAATAGAATAAAGCTGAACCAGCGTCAGATCATTGCATGTGTTCAACATGGAGGAATTTGGGGAAAGTTTGCCTTTCACAGATGTGCTTAATGAATCATGGGTAAGAAAAAAAATCTGCCTGGGCTTAATTGAAGTTTGATAATAAAGAGACGAAATAGTAACTATCTCCCAGAACAGTGTGGTATGTTTCTAAGAGTTCTGAAGGAGATGATTTTTAAAAGTACAGAATCCTTGTTGGTGATGTGCAATCCACCACTGAAATTGTTGATGATGCTAGAGGGGTGCAATGCCACCTTCACAGAAGATTCATAAATGTAACTGCTGAACTGATCAAAGTGTAGAAATGTCAGTTAAGTAATATGTTTGCCTACATGGTTACTAATTTTGTGAAAACATCCACGTTTCTTGTCAGGGATAATATTCTGGTCTGTTAGTCAGATATTGTTATATAGGTACGTGCTATTGCATTGTTTAATGGTGAGACCCATGTGGGAGGGAAAGACCTAGGTAAGTTTTAAAAAGATCCCCTTGATAGTGGTCTCTAACAAAAGAATCTTGTGAGAGCAGATTTTGTGTGCAAACTGTGGAAAAACAAGGAAATTTCTCAAGGTTAATAAGTGGCAAGTGGATAGGTAGCAGAGCAATGAGCTAGTTTTTAATAGTATAATGGAGATAGCACCTGAATCTCACAGGCACCTCTGATACTCAACATAAAGTGCACAGAAAGACAGTACTGAAATGATAATATTTGCATATGGTATAACAGGGAGAATATTAGAAGCAAGAGCTGACAGTAATTCATGTTAGTGAGTAAAAATGTGTGTCAGTTCAGTGTTAACAATTATAAAATAATATATGTAGGGAAAACTAGTTCACGTACAGTAGTGACATTTATTGTCACTCAGGACACAGATCTTGGAATCCCTGTAAATCATCCTCATTGCTCAGCAACTGGCAGTTGTCAAAAAGGTAACAGGTTAGGAATTACTAGGACAAGAATAGAAGAAAACAAACCCCATCATTTTTTAGTGTGTGAATCCAGACCATCCTACATGGTGGATGTTTTGCTGGGTTTTGTCCAATCAGCTCAAGAAAGGGTATGCCAAAATGCAAAAAAGGTGGCAAAGACTATCAATTATGAGTGAAGATGAATAACGTACACTAAACCTTTTCAAGACTGGAAAAGAGATGGTGGTGAGAAAAATAAACAACAGCAGAAATGTAGCATTATGGTGAGTAGGGCAATTCTCTAGCATGCTTGAGAGAGCATGGATTAAAGGTATGTGAAAAATGTTTTCCCTTGTCAATGAGGTATTGAAACTCATTGGGACAGACAGTTTTTGAGATGATGATAGAAACTGGTTTGGAGAGAATTTGTACTGATTCGGGGCATTAATCAGGGACTGCTAAACACAAAGATGTGTGGAGATTCCAGCCGTGAGTTGCAGCTGCCAGAGGCTGGGTTTTCTACTCTGTGTGCCTGGTACTTAACATTCACAGACATCTAACACTGGTCACTACCAAAGAGGAGATACGTAGTCTGTGTGTCTAAAACCTCTTTCATGTTTTCATTTTTAAAATCAGCATATTTCAATTTGTAGCACTTTTAATTTTTTTTTAAAATGCATTGAAAAAGCAGAGTTTGGCTTTGAAAGTGAGTGAGGGGAAAGGAGATGCATTTGTCTTCCCCTGTATTCCTTCAAGATTTTACCTCTAGGTGGCAGTGAAGATTTCCTTTTGTGTTGCATCCCAGTGTTTCACTTAAACCCAACTTAAACTCTTTATTAAATGCTGAATAAACAAAATTAACATGCATTTTCATGGTAGGCTGGAATTTTAGCATTCATATTGTTAGTAAGAAAGGAAGCAAAAAAAAGAATTCCCTCTTTGCCCCCCAAACCAAAAAGCATCTTGCTTCAATTACTAAAGGTGCTGCGTTAAGAAAGGAATTGATATTGGAGGGGATATTTGTGTTACTGCTATGTGGCTTTCCACGAGTACTGAGTTGGGAGAGTTTGCCTCTGACCATGTAGTATGGCCTGATAGATGAGGCACAATGTTGAGAATAAAATGTTTGGGTTATTTGGGCTATTACTGGCAGTGCTACTGCCTGATCTAATTCTAGAGATGGTAGAAAACGTGTCTGTTTCCCAACTAAAAAGAATTACATTAGCCATCATTTGCTAAGTATATTGAGTGAATAGATAAAAATATTTGTGTAAAGTTTTGCATACTGAAGTGAGATTGTATCTCTAGGAGTTGTGTTTGGTTGTTTGGTTCAGGGTCTTTTTGAGAAGTGTTCCAGTTCAGAGATTCCTTAGGTTGCAAAGTGATTGGAGTATTGTCTGGAGTTGCTTGACCAGCCATGTCAATACTTCAGGAAGGTATTCATAGGCCCAGAGTTTTACAGGTTTGTGCATCTCACTCTGGTATTCAGGCTGTAAGGTTTTATTGAATCAATGAAGAGTTAGGTAGTGAAATATCCCTGTGCTCTGGCCTGTAGTTTGCACCAGTGTCTAGCTTATTAAAGCCAGCATTGACAGTATGGCCTTCTGAGCCATCAGATTTAACTTCAAGCAATTTTTTTTTTGGTGATTCAAAATGATGTCTTTTGCAGTTCTGAATGATAGTATTGAATACATCTACATTATTATCATTTAGTGCCTAGGGATGCATTATAACTGATGGACTTGTCAAAGTTTGATCTGCTTAGAGTTTGTATTGCTCTCTTTTGCTTGTGTCATGTTTGATTGTAGCACAATAACTGAATTGCTCTAACTCCTGGCATGGGCTCAAACTTGAGGATAACAGTTGTGTTATAGGGCATTTTTTCCTATGCAAATAAACAACTGAACTTGCACTTCAGTGATTGTACCAGTGTAACTTCTGGTGAAGGCAAGGATTTAACAAACTGCCCATCTAGTTCTCTTCCTCCTCATACCGCACTTAAAAATTGGTTTATTTTTCATCATTCATGATATAAATTGTATATCACGATACAGAATTATAGATATAAATTCTATATCACGTGATATAATAGGAAAGAATGAATAATTTAAATTTAAGGAAAACACTTTTGACATTTAGCTTTTTGAATTCAATTACATGTGTAGCTAGATCAAGGACTAAATTTTATTTTCTAAAACATGTACTTGACAAATTATGAATCTCAGATAAGAGTTCTAAACAGAACATTTTGGGTCAGTTGACTAGATCAGTGCTTAATCTGCTGTAAACTGTATGCATAAAGAGGGAATGGTACTATGTGGGAGTTGTCTGGAAAGCACTTGAAAGTAACCATAGATAAAATTCTGCATTGGTTTAGTTGTATGTGTACTGAAAATCCTTGTGCAATACTCCTAGGTCCTTCCCTGCTGCTTAGTGTAGAGGCATGTAAGCAGATACATTGGCCATAGCAGGATTGTATCTCAGGATGTCTGGTTTGGCTTTTAGGCAGAACTGGATGACTGAAAACCCCTAATATATAGATTTTGGTGGACCTTTTCAATTTGATTTTTAACTGTGTATGGGAAATCTGTGTGCACACCATTAATTACTTCAGTTCTCATCAAATGTATGAATCCTTTCTACCAGTTCATCTTCTCCTTCAAGATGAATGTTTTTAGTCTCCCTCATCCTTTTTTGAACTCTCATTTGTATTCTGAATTTGCTGGCTTTGTGTTCATCATTGCTGTTTAGCTATGTCTCTTGAGTTCCCATCTGTAGGCCACTTTTTTATATCTGCTATCTTTCTAAATTAGAGAAGCGAAAAAAAGATATGTTTGTTCTTCAAAAAACAAGCTGAGCTGCCTTTCATGTTCTGGAGCGCCCTTGTGAGTTCCCATTAATGCTCTTGAAACACCCCCAGAAACAAAATATTGCCCAGGAGTGACCTGTCTGAGTAGTTATGCAAAGTTATTTCCTTTACTTAATATGCCTAAGTAAGCATTGGCAAATAATTACTGCAACAACGACAACCCCACAAGCATTAAACTGGCCACTTTTAAATTAGATTATGTGGTATGTCTGTCTGTACATATAATAGCACCGTATTGGTTCAAGGCATTAGGCTCAGAAAATAGCAGTGCTTAGTTGGAGAACTGAACAGTTAAAGCTAATTTTCAAGGCAAGCAATGATCTAAGAATCAAGAAAGCTGGATTTTAAATTCATTTTAAAATTAACTTCTGAAGCAGACATCAATTGCCTGTAATAGGAATTGGCAGAAGAAAGCATGTTAGAGTGTGAACTCTACACACGGACTATGTTTGTTGTCTCTTATCAAATGACAGTGGGATGGGGACAGATTTTCCCACATTAATGTGAAAATGGCCCTTCTAATTTCAAGAAGACAATGGAGAAAGCATGCTCTGAAACATCAGGATGTATATTGCAAATCCACCTTTTCCACCTTTTTTTCTCCCCCGTGGGGACAGAGGTGGCTTATTTATATGGGCCAGCTTTTTAACACAATGCAATGCTTGCTTTAGGGAGTGGGCTAAGGCAAGTGTGTGTGGGAGTGTCAAGGAGAGAAAATATTTCTGTTTCTGTGCTGTTGAAGTAGTTCTCGTGTTTTTGGTCCCAATCCTTTCCTTGTCCTTCTGAAAGTATGATGTGTGCTTTGCTTCCTGTTTGAACTTTATTCATTTAAATGGGGGCAGCATGTAGTAATAAGTTTTCTTATTTGTTTTTCTATGTTATTATAGCACTTGATCTAGGAGAAATTACTTTAAATAAGCTTCTTTCCCAGGGCTTTAATTTTTAGTTTAAGAAATTTGAGTAACAGAGTATCATTTGCAGCTTTAGTGAAAGTGTCCAGAGGATGGTGCTGAAGAGCCTTTACTCAGAAGTCCACGTCTCTGTATGCACAAGTGTGCCTCTTGCCAGACTTAAGTTTGTTCCTGGATGATTGAATGTAGTCAGAATGAAAGCCAGGTCTGCAAGTGAGAACGAGTTAAGATTAAGTGATAAACTTGAATATTCCCTTTGGTCTCCAAGCCAGACAGCTTTCGCTGAAATTTCTGGTTAGGCATCCTCAACTGCACACAGCATTCAGATACTCCCTCTTCTTTACTTTTCTTTCACTAGATCCTGGCATTTGTTTTCTAGGAATTCAAAGTGAGAAGTCTCAGTTGCTCTGAATTCCCTTTTATGCAGCACACCTGTGTGTGTGACTATACTGAGATGTGTGAGCAGGAGCAGCGTAATCCTTACTCTCAGTAACTCATTTAGGGCAAGACCTAAGCCGGACTGGTGTCTGGCTTGGCTCACTGCATTGTCACACCACTGTAAACAGCCCTGCAGAGGGAATATGACTCTACAGTAATCTAGAGTCTGAGCTATTAAGTGGGAGAGCAATTTGGTTTGTTTAATCTGGAGAAAACAAAACTGAGAAGAGATATGATAATTGTCTTCTAATATCTGTTGCCGAGAAAATAATTTTCCAAGTCCAGTGGGGGAACAGGAAAGAGAATACTGGAGTACAATTTCAGCAATGTAAATTTAGTTTAGAAATTAGCAAGATTCTTAACACGGGTATTTCATCCCTGTTCCAGATTCCTAGGTAACTGTGAAATTGTCATTGCAGAAGTTTTTTAGAACTATATGAGCCAGGTTTTTATTTGGAAGGTTTTAAGTCAAGTTATAGTGAGGAAATAGGCTCAAAAATGTCCTGAGATCCTTTTTAAGCTCTATTTTATGCATCTTCAACTCTTCTGCTGATATTTGCTTTATTACAACCCTCTTGATTTCAATAATATGGCATATTTGAGTGAAAAATCTGTATTAATATTAGAAATTATTTCCATATATGTGTCATGATTTGCACTAATGCACTTAAATGTGCTGCTGTGATCTTATTTCCTGAATGCAGAGTTTAAATCTACTTTCTGGTGGTGGTGAAAAGAAGAATGGCTGGATGCAGAAGTTGTATTTCTAGCTTCTAAAATTCTGTTATGTGCCTTGCTTTTCTTGGGACATGTCTTCATTGGCAAATGAGATGACATTATTTTAAACTTCAGATAACTTAAAGACTCATTTCTAGTGGATAATTGAGAAGAAGCAGGGAAGGGTAAGGTTATGTTGTGGGTTAACTCCTGTGGGATGAGGTTACCTGGGGCTGGTCGATCAGCATTGTCATGCAGCTGCCATGAACAGCTGTTTGTTGTTAATCTTCCCTTTGCCCCTTGAATGTCCAAGGGGTCTCAGGCACCTTGATAGGGCGCTTGGGTGTCCCTAGGAACAGAAATGTGTGGCGTTTTAGAATTCTACACGTGCTGCAATAGCAGTTGCGGCCCGCACAGGGGAGTGCTGGCACTTACACGTTCCTGCAGGCACTTCGGTGTCAGTGCTGCTGCAGAGAACACAGCCTGGGTGAGACCAGCAGCCCAGTTGGTTTAAAGCTGCTCTGCCATTTGTGGAGTAAGATTCTTGGCAGTGGAGGATCATTCTGTACAGATTGGGGGCACGGAGGGATATTTATGTTTGGGTATTTTTAAGGCAGTTTTTAAGAGTGTTTGAAACTGCGCTTATAGCCACACACACTTTTTAACATGAAAATATCTTCATTATCAATATTGTCTATTCAAAAGCTTTTAGGATGTTTTCTCCATGTTAGCAAATTTTTATGTTGAAAAAGTTTACAGAGGTTCTACATGGAGAAAGAAAAAGACCCTCTTGCTTTAACCATCATGGCTTTATTCTGTCTGTGAGTAGGCTGTTTTCCTCTTGGAAGGCCACATTAAAAGATGTGTTAATCAGAGTCCTATTTTCAGTATATATTTTTTTCCTAATATATATATTATATAAAATTATAATTAAAATAGAAGACTCTCTACCTTTTATCCAGCTAAGACCGATGTTTCTTCAGGACAAAACATGACCTATAGT
>VXBB01023750.1:180553-204354 GCA_013399915.1 Illadopsis cleaveri
TTTTTTTTTTTAGCAATTTCCCACTTAAAAGTACTTGGTGTTAATTTTAAAAGAGTTTTATACACCCACTTGTGCTGTATTTGAACCATAAGATCTTTTTCTCTTCTGTTTCTTGGTAACATAATGTTTTGGGAGTCTTTCCTTAAGCCTGGAGATTAGGCAGTTGTCAGTTTTTGTTTAGCCTGTCTCAATATTTGTTTCCTAGGGACAAAGTCATCCTGCAGATGGTTACTCCATTTCCATCATCTAACCCTGCAGCATTCATTGAATCTTATTCAGAAAATGATGCACAATTCTGTTTCTGATTATTTTTTCCCTAGTGTGGGGAGCACGCCTTCCTAATCCTTGCATGGAGTGCTTACATACAGATCTTTTTCTTATTACAGCCTTACATGCTGTCCCCAGACACCATATTGGCTATGGTGCTTTAGATCTGAAAGATTAGCAGTCTGCTCCTGTAATTTTTTGTCAATTCTATTTCTTAATTAGTGGCTTGCAGGAGATCTTTAAATAACTTGAGATACTACCTCATAGTTGATGGATGGGCGCTTTGGTCTCAGATTACCATTATCGCTTCGTATTATCTTCTTTTTGCTTCTCCTTTTCCCTCCCTCCCCTCATCCATCTTCCCTGTAAGGACAAAAATTGCAAGTATTTCTTCTGAGAAATTTAATCACATAAAAAAATGGCTGATAAATGCTGAACACCAAAGTGTTGGTGCTGCCCTTGCTTATGTCCATTTGATCATTCGCTGAAATAAACCCAAAAAGATGAAGGAAAGTGGGCTGGTAACTGCTGTCATTTTTTAATCAGTTAATTCTCCCTCTCTTTTGCTGGGAACTAAACATAAAGGAGAAAGGGTAGATTCTTAGACCTTAGAGATGCTTGCCAGGAGTTTTGGAAAAGAGAAGGATTGATATTATGATCTGCTGAAAACTGTTTTTATACTCTCTTTCACAGTTTAATCCCTCTGATATATGCTCCTTATTTTGTGACCTTATTTCCCCATAACATTTAAATGAACCATTACATACCTGTCAGACTTTAGGCTTTTGAGCAACTGCTGAAAGCAAAAGTATCTCAGACTCCAAACTAACAGCAATACTTACCACTTACAGAGTAGTTTAAATTCCTAGGAAAGCTGCCTTACTTGTCGTATTTTAAAATGATTATGCTGGATGTTTTTGTTCAGAGTGCTTGAATCAATGTGCAGATAACTTATTTAAACTTCTCTTTGCTCTGCCGTTTCCTTATTGTCTGCCAAGGAAGCAGGTGGCTATTCCCACCCAGCAAAATGGAAGTACTCTGAAATATGAAGAGATGATCTGAACAACTCAAGGTTAATTTGTAAATTGATAATTTGATTCCTTAAGATATGCTTTCTATTTGTTATTTTATGATAAAATTACAGGTAACTTCTTTCTGTTTAAACAATTAAGTTTCAGCTCTCAGCAAATACATCCAGGTGTTTATTTTCTCTGCTTTGAAACCAATCTTGGGAATTCAAACAGAAAGAACCTGCTTCATTGTGAAAATATTATTTTCAGGCAAAAATAATTACTTGATTTTTTATCTGTTGGAATGACTGACAAAAATTTTGCTCTGAAGTCAGTTAAATCTACACAGGGGTTGTTTCATCAGTAGGGGAACTCAAGCTTCCCTCAATCAAGGAGTGTTTATAGGAAATGTAGCAATTTCATTTCCAGGCACTGCTGAAGCTTCTTACTTAGGAATTAATTGTCATGAGTGGCTGCTTCCTTTGTCTTTTGTTAATTAGACAGTTACTGATAAATCATTATGAGTTTAAGACAGGGACAGGTGTACTGTCCTGTTAAATGATTATACTTATAAATGGTGTGAACTGTCATCTAGGTTTTGTATTCAAATCTTAGCTTTAAAGACTGAACTTCCTTATTCATAATAGCTTGGTAAGTGTCCAAAGGACTGTGTGTGCTTATTGCTGTGCCCTGATTTGTGCTTTTCTTTTATAAGATATTGTAATAGATGACCAGGTGGTTAATGATCAACACATTTCTGTGTATTTTTGAGGGTAGATCTCATTTTTTTTTCTATACACTTTTTAAGTCTAACTGAAGAAAATACTAGTGCCTCTGGAGGACAAGCATTAATCCTTTAATTTCTGGAGAATTTGGTGCCTGTTAGTATGCTGGCAAGTGGCTACTTCAGTCAGTTATTCAGTACCATGCTTGTAATGTGTTCCTGCAGAGATCTTAGGTACAGATCAGCAGGATAATGCAGTATCCCAAAGAACTGAAGTGCAGAGAATGTATGTTGAAGGTGCTGATTTTTGGGCTCTTAACTGAGGCCTGCAATTAAGAATGTGAAGCCTGAATGTAATTGGGTAACTTGTTCATATAATTAACATGCTCTAAAAATTTTTTGATTTTGGCCTGCCAAAAATTTTTGATTGCCAGATATTTGATCTGGCTGCTGTCTTCATCAGTAACTTTTGCTGAAGTTGGTGTGAGTCAAAGTTTGCTTCGCAGAATAAGACTACGTACTCCTGACCCAGGTCTTAGTCAGAACTCACTTGTGCAGCCATGGAGATAGAGTGAGACAAAACAAGGAAGAAGGACCCTTTATGAAGCCTAGTAACTTCAGATTATATAAGCTGGGGTTGTGCAGATTCACACAGAATTTCTCTTTTTGAAACTGCCATTGTTCAACTGTAATACATATGTTATTTTCCATTTCTATCACATATCTTATATAATTTAATGTTTTTTTTCTTCCCATTGGTTTACTGAAAAAAGTGTATATGGGCAGTGGACTTTGCTTTACAATAGAAACTGTTCTAAAAGCAGTTATTATCTACAGTTATAAATATTTAGTTTCCTGTCAATCAAAGGACTTAAAATGGTAGAAGTCCCCTTGTTATGTGAGATCATGGGCCAAAGTTCCTTGCTGAATCCGTTGCTAAGTTATACCACAGAAATATTTTTTTCCTCTGGGGAATATAGGCAGAATAAAGATAAGGGTTTAGTGAATAGGGATTTTCTGCTTACTTGCAAACTTCCTTGTTGATGAGGAAGTTGCAGTTTTTAATTTTTTTAAAAATAATACATAACACCATGACACCCCACCCCCCCCAAAGCATCGAATTTATGGGAATTTAACGTTTTAGAATAAGAATAATTGTTACAATTTAGATTTGGAGCGCACAGCTTTTGTGAAAAAAAGAAGTTTGAAAGTGCATTCCAGAAATTCTGGACTGATTTACATTGTATGTGAAGCTGCTCTACCACTAAAAATATTTTATGAGAAGTTAAAATTGACTGCTTGGCACATGTGTAAAGGACAGAACTGATTACATTTCTGTCCTCTTCCTAGGCACAAACGCTATAATTGTCACTGAAATACCTTAACCTGCTTTGTCCATTCTGTATGGCACTCCCATTTATCCCAGACCCAGAGGCCTGCATGTTTGGAGACTTGGTCTAGTATTCCTTCTTAATGCTTCTGCCAAGCTTTCTCTGTCTATGAAGTGAAAAACATGAAGGTATGCCATAGTTTGGTAATCTTCTTCAGTGTACTTGTGTGATGTATACTGTTTGTTGAATTGATGGCTAGGAGCTTAGATGAAATATGAATATTGTACATAAATCTGTTCTCCTGAATTATTGTTTAGATGTTGCTGTTTATTGTTTTACAGCATACCTAAATGATTGCAGTTTTCCTGTTGTATTGGAAAAAAACCCTTGTTGGGGGAGAATTACTTTGTGATGCAAGCTTCTGAACTCAGTTCACTTAAAACATAGTTTGCAGGAAGGTTTAAAAAGAGTTTTAACCAAACATTGTTATACAATACATAATATTTTGTATGTGATGTAGTGATAATTACCTGAAATGAGAGGGCTAGAAGGAATTGGGAAATAGTGGGGAAGATAATGAATCAAGTCTTATCTGAAGTTAGCAGGCAGTATTATGGCTTAATTCAAATTCTACCATACATGCAGAAAAATACAAACCACACATAACAAACAAAAATTTTTCAGCAAGCAATGATGAAAATAATCAATTATTTACTGGTTTTTTTGTAATGTTAAAATATTTTACCAAGGCAGGTTGCAGTCAAAAGTAATGTGAGTTATTTTGAAAATGGCAATACATAAAGATGCATTTATACAAGTGCAAGACTAAATATTTTACATAACTGTATCTCAATGAGAAGATATACAGTAAGTGCACACTTGATAACACTAAGCAGGCAAAACTTAACGTTAGTTCCATATGCTGTTGTATAGTTCATGCACAGATCTTTCCCAAAGTAAAGAGGCTGTTCCAAATAATTCTTGCTGGGATGAAAAACAGGATGGGTTGCTGGTAAGGGTGTCAGCATGGATGGGGGTCAGTTATAGACATTACTTACTGTAATTTGTGATTGCCGTGGAAGAGGAGTGGCTGTTGGTGTGATAGTAATACTGCTGGTGATTTTATTGGTGGGCTTAGTGGGTAGGCCATTAGCTAGTGCTGGAGTTCTGTTGTCTTGCACTGCATTGCAAGGGCTGATGGGCTTGGAATTGGTGAGAGCTTGGACATAAGGACTTCCTAAATGAATGTGGATTTTGTTATCCTCAGTAGTTATTACACTTGATCCTGTACTGTTAGATCTCTGAAACTGCCATGATGACTGCCTGTCTGGGGATACTCTAAAAACAGCATGCTTTGCTCCCATTTCCAAAGGCTCTGAGGAGAGTGTTGGTTCCTGAGAACTTGAGCCAGGTAAAGCCAAAGGGGACATTGTTCTTTCAGGAGTTAAAGAACCGCATGATTCTGGAGTTTGAGATCTTGCAAAAGTAGTCATAGTAATAGGAGAAATTACATGCTCTGGGGTCATGTAACCTTCTCCTGCTTTTGATTTTACAGGTGTTAAGGAGGCGTTTTGTATAATGGTTATTCTTTGCTTTGGAGTGCCACAGTTTGGTATAACTGCTGTGCTTGTGTAGGAGTGAGGGCTTTCAGTGGTAGGACTGGTTATTTCAAGGGTTGCTGTGTTCTGTCCATGGTCTGGAGTTACTTTTATGTGAAGGGGTTGGCCAGGTGTATGGCTTAGCACTAGATCTCCAGTCTGTGCACAGTTTCCATTTTGCTTTGTGTGTATCTTTCCATTTTGAGGATGGCTGTCTTTGGACTTCATCCAAGGGATCCATAATTTTTTGTTTGCGGCATTTGCGGTGGATGAGTTGCTTTTGAAAGACACTGTTTGTTCCTCCTCATTATCACTGTCTTCAAAGAGCTGCCCATTTATGACCGTTCGCTCTAAAGGCATGAGGGTTTTGTAATCGGGCGGTTCATTGTCTCCTGGATCTGTTTGGATTTCTTTAGAAAAAACTTGCACATCTGGAATTTTCTTTCCATTGAGACTGGGCCTGATGTTCTTGCTGAAGGATCTGTACCTCTCCAGTTCTTTCGTGAGGCTTTCCATTTCTCTTGCTAACTCCCTGTTTTTGTTTTCTTGCTGGAGGAGTTTCTTCTGTAAGATTGTGTGATCACCTCGCAGGTGACAGATTAGGTCTTCTGTGGCCACGTATTCATGAACTTTCTCTTTTAGTGCATCTACTTCTCTGGAAAGGTGACTCGATTTAGCTTCCTCTTCTTTGAGTTTCCTAAAAAGGCACTCCTGATTGCATTCTGCCTTTTCTGTTAATTTATACCTTGCCAATTCCATTTTCACAGCCTCCAACTCCTCTGAGAGGAGCCTGGCTCTGTCCCGTTCACTGACATATTTTCGTTCTAGACACTCAAATTCATCTTCAGTTTTCATAAGATCATCTTCTACGGACTTCATTTCATTGAGCTTCTGCTTAAGCCTCTCAACTTCTTGAGAAAGCTCTTTGATTATGTTGTTTTCCTGCTGCAAGGAGGTGCTAGATTTAGTACTCTCCTTACGTTTATTTTTAAGAAACTCTTTTTCAACATCTTCTAGAGACTGAAGTCTTCTACTTAGACTATTCACTTTGGAAACAAGATCACTTCCTTTCTCCTCTTCTGCTTTGAGTTTGTTTTTCAGTTCATCTCTTTCTTTTGTAACACTGGACATTTTTTCCTCTGCATCAGATTTCGATTTCAGTGCCTTTTTACTTTCCTCCATCAGCTTTTCTGTAACTGACATGACTTTATTTTGTTCCACCTGAAGCTGAGAAGTTGCAGCTTGCAGCTTTTCTTCTGTTTGCTTTATTTTTTCACCCATAGTTTTTCTTTCATCCACAAGCATTACTGTTAAACTCTTCAGCTTTGTTAAATCTTCTTTAAGTGTAAACTCAGTTTTTTCTAACTTGCTTTCAATTGCTTCAAGCTCACCAACTCTAGCTTTTAAACCATCCAGCTCATGGGACAACTGCTTTGTTAACATTTTTTCTCTTTCTAGGTTGCATTTCAGGGAGTAACATTCTTGTTTACTCTTGTTGAAAGCATCTTCTAGTTTCTCCAGCTCCATAATTCTTTTATTAAGTTTATCAACTTCCCCTTTAAGGTTCTTGCTCTGTGATGCTTCTTTTTCTAACTTTCTATTAAGTTCTCTGCACTGATCTTCCATTTTTATGAGCTCTTCATCTTTTCCTTCCATCTCCAGCAGTCGTTTCCGTAGTTCTTCTACCTCAGTCATAAGTGTGGCATTCCCACACTCTCCCTTATTTATCTTATCTCTTAGGTCTTGCAGTTCTTCTTCTGCTTTTCGTAAAGATTTGTTGGTCTCTTCCAGCTCATCGATTTGCCGGCTGAGAGTCGTTAATTTTAGCCGGAGCTGGCGATTCTGACTGTCTTCATTGGTTAGTTTGGCCATCATTGCTTCTTGGTCTTGGGAAATCTTACTCAGGCTCTGGGCCTGAATTTCAGCCTCCAGCCTGCTGGATCTCTGCTTCTCTTCTTGAATTTTTGCTTCAGCAAAAGTCAGCTTTTCGTGTGCTTGTTCTGTAGAAGCGGTTAATTCTTGAATTTTTTTACTTTGTTGATTCAACTGCTCAGTGAGTCTTTGCTGTTCATCCACCACCATTAAAGCAAAGGATTTCAGTTTAGTCAATTCTTCTTTCAGTTTAGCTATTTTCTTGTTGTTTTCCTTTTCTTTTTTTGCCTGATACACTGTTTCTTGTTCAAGAAGCTTTTTCAATCTGTGGGAGGAAATAATATTGTATTTTGTAGCCATTTTAACGGGCATTTAAAAACACACTTGAAATATTATGACATTTCTGCCAGATGTCCATGAACATCCAATTATAACCACAAGCAGACCTCTCCTTGCAGCATCATTTGGAAGTGCCCACTGGCCTTACTTCCTATTCAGAAGTTCTTTTGTAAGGCACACTTCAGTATCATCATTTAGACTTAGCAACTTCAGTTACTGTGCATCTTTGGTTACATTTTCAACTCTTGACAGGGATCAGTGCAACAAAACTATTTTGTTATTCTGCACTGGAACTGCACTTCTCTCAGCTGTTTGCTGAGGCTAGCTATGTGCATGCAAGCTTTGTTTGGTTTTTTGTGTGTGTTGTGCCTCTTTTAAGAAATGTGATTATTATAATGCTTGAGAAATTAAGTCAGTGCAGCCCTCAAGGGCAGGTATAATTTACAGCATCATAAACCTCTTAGCTTTGTTACTTATAAACCATCCTGATATTTTACAATCAAACCTTAAGGATGTTTGAGTATGTGAAGGAAATGTACCCACAAAGGGCAGTTAGTCAGGCTGTCTAATGTGAACGTTTAAGCAGCACACCAGAGCAAAATTAGCTAAGTCTGTCCTTAGTGAAAATGCAGGCCTTGTGACTTCCTATCAAACACACACACACACACACACACACAATGCAGTCAGCAGATAAAACAGGTATTCAGTTGTGCCTTTTGAACTTAACAAAGCCCAAATGTCTTAATGTGTGTTAGGTCTGGATTTGCAGGTATGCCTCGATGCCACCCTGCTTCTACATGATCCTTGAAGGTTTTCATGATGATTTTCCAAAATTAGTTTTACAAGTTTATGTTAATACTCAGCCTCTATTGGGATGCAACATACTTAATTTGCAAGAGGTTTGGGATAAGGTTGTGTGTTTGTTTGTGTAAGATCCTAAGAAACCTCCAAACACCGCAACTTCTTAGGTTGTTTTGTAGACTTTTCTTTGTCAAGGAGATGCTTGTGGAGTTTGTCTAAAGTATGATGATGTTTGGCCAGCACATATGCCTCCTTTCAATTACATTTTTCCAACAGCCAAGATAAATATATTCTGGTATTAAACAAAAATCTGAAAAGCCTAGGTTGAAGTAATAAAGAATTAGAATTTGTATGTTGTTCGTAAGAATGGTACAGACTCAGTTGTATAGATCATATGAAGGAAGTAACTTGGTTATCAGGTTATCAAGACTGTACTTGTACAAAATGAATGTATAAGCACCCATTAAACCTTTTTTTTCCCCCCTCTGAAATATGATGACAGCTGTGTAGAAGTTGCTGCTGAAGCATAGGATTCCTGTTCCACATTCGTCTGTGATCACTATTGTGATGTCCATGTCCAAGTGATGAGTTTTTATAGCTTCCCACTGACAAGTTCCTGTTGCAGTCTCCCCTTTTAGTTCAGGAAGAGCTTAGATAAGGGCCTCCTTTGCACAGCTTTTAATTAGCTGTTGACTGACTGAAGGCATATATTGCTGGGCAATAGGTTGCTTCTGCAGCATTTCCTTTGGAAGCAATGTAATTTTCCTGCACAGAGAGAGGAAGTCCTTGCCATTGTACAACTGTCCACCAGACTTGTCTGATTTAATGATGATGTTGTATAGAAATCCATGACAATAAAATTTCTCACAGCATCTCTCTAGTCCTTACTGTTTCTATTTTAGTGCCTAAGTTGTGCAATGTTGAATGTAATGAAATGCTCTGTATGAAAAATTAACATAATGGGAAGTAGCCATAAACCTCAAAGACTTGAAGCAATCACAAATTCTGTACAACAGTCAATTAACATAATGGGGGAAACAAATATGAAAATGTAGAAATGGAGAGGGAGAGGTTTGTGAAATGAGTTTGAAAGAATGCTGCTGATTGACAGAACAAATAAATGGGGGGAGGACTGCACTGTCTCAAAGGCAGCTTTTTATTGTGTTCATGGTATATAAACTTTTGTCCCCTTTTCAGCGCTACTTTCAGTTCTAATTCTTTTTAGTGTAAAAATCTTTCTTCCCTCCCCACCCTTGTCTCTGAATGCTTTAGTAGTGAAGTTCAATTGATGATTTACCGTTGCCATAGCTATAAAACCACAACAGAAGTACAACTAACAATTTCATTTGGAATGAACTCAGGCTTTGTGTGTGCGTGAAGTTAAGACATATTAATATGGTTACTTGGACTTACTAGCATTTGATTTATTTTAGCTTGCTTCACTGTAATTTTTTTAAAGCTAAAGATTTAGCTGTGCTCATTAATACCTTAGGTAATCAGTGTTTTACCCAGCACTTGCATATTAACTAGTTGATATTTCTCTGGCCAAATGAAACTCTAATGATCCAGCAAGTCATGCTTCTTAAATTGCTTTGGAAAGAAGCTCTTAGGCCAAATAGTAACAAACAATTGTAATTTTCATAGAGATGCTGTCTAAATTTTTTATGATTCAAGTAAGATAATTGTGAATAAAGTAAGTTGACAATCATGTCAAGTCTGATCAAGTCTGTGTTGCATGGGCTATTTGAACAAAAGCCCCTATATTACTAGTACCTGGATTTTTGTGTAAGGATTTTCAAGAGAGTCTGTTTCTTTGATCATTCCAAAAGACTTTGGGTATTTAAAAATAATTCCTTAATTCAAAAGACAAATGCAATTTTAAGATTCAAACAGACTCACAAGCAAATATTTGTAATAACTGAGATATATTTAATTTTTAAAAAATACTTCTATAAAATCACTTGATTGAAGTTAAGAGCATAGTGCAGCAACTGGGAGTTAAAGGATTTTAATGTGTTTCCAGAAAGAAGAAAGGAATGTATTAAGCATGGTGTATTTTTTGATGCAGTGTCATTAAGCGTTTTCACTGGCTTTTGATAACTGTGTGCTTAGTCATATATTCCTATATAGAAAATACCCTTAACAGTGCTGAATAGACAGTGATTTCTTGGATAAACATTGATGTTGTAAGAAGTCAACTGGGAGTCTGTTAATATTTGCAAATAATTTTCCTTGCCTGCTGGGTTCCTGTTTCATGGTTCAGTAGGTCACAGTGACTGTGTCTGCACATATGCACTTAGGAATGGAAGAGGACTCTAAAATGTTTGGGGGTTTGGTGTTATTCATTTGTTTGCTTGTATTCTTAAATTAATTGCTTAATTTTGATCAGGGTTGTTTTTTGGAACCTGAGTTCTGTGGGTTGGTGCTTGGTTATGTATATAATCTGAATTAAGCAGTCACGTGCTTGAAGAAGTGCTTTAACTGATAATAGCACTTAGTGACTTTGGTGACAGGGTAAAAATACTTTATGTTAACTTCATCCAAAATACTGTCTTCCTGAAGAACAGTATCCAGAGTATCTGAGAGAGCAATTTTACTGAAAATATGCAAAGGTCAAAAAAGTTGGCTTATATAAATAATAATTTTTTAAAAAGGACAGACACTCCCTTATCCAATAAAACATTTTTATCGTTTTCTTTGCCAGCTAAATTTCATGATCATGTAATTTTGTATTAGGCAATGGTGGGTATATGATTTAGACAAAGCTTTTACACAACTCTAAGCAGTTGATTTCACAGGACTACAACAACCCTTTCTGAATTGAGGCCAGCAAAAACAGACATTGGAAATTGTTTTTATGAATATGATTGATAGGTAGTTAAAGAGAGTCAGGGCAGTGTCTTATTACTTCAGAGCTTCTGTTATAAATTATTGTGGCTTAATAATATACTTATTTGCAATAGCAGTTAACTGCTCCTTTATTTCCTGGAAGGAACTGTGTTTCTCATCTCTCCTCTGTTCATTGTAGTTGTTTCCCTCAGTATGCAGGCTACAGCTTCTTGGTGTTAATGCTGTGCATTCAATTGTATTGTCTTGTTTTTCCTCATATTTTCAAAGTGCATATAGCTTCAGCTACACTGCATTATATTTGGCAACATAATGACTGTATTCTCTACAAGATGTGAAGACTCCCACAACAGTTCACTGTCCTGGTGGCATGTCAAAACATTTTGTCTTTAAGAGGGACTTTCCATTTTCCTGGGGTGACC
Organism: Illadopsis cleaveri; assembly: GCA_013399915.1. NCBI lineage: Eukaryota > Metazoa > Chordata > Aves > Passeriformes > Timaliidae > Illadopsis > Illadopsis cleaveri. Next base: position 191,765 of record VXBB01023750.1, read on the forward strand.
TGTATTACATGGACATTGCTTAATTTATGTTTTTACAGAATTCTAAGAGGGCAACTTTTCCTTTGAGTTTCACAGAAAGCAAAGAAAGTATGGAAGGCTGAGATTACAACACTTGTTTTTTAATTTTTTTTTTTAGTTTGTTCTGAATGAATCGTTATTCTTTGAATAACAAGAATAAAAATTATGGGTTTTTGTTTGTTTAAGCAGTGTTGTAGTGGTAATTTTAGAAAAGGCTGTCTTCTAAGGATGCAAGTGAAATAGATGATGGTTTGTAAAGCTCAGCTTTTGTCTTTCACGGAAGTGTTGTGGAGTTTTTAATGTACATATTGTCAATATCTGTATCAGACCATTCTGCAGAAATGATAGTGATTTTTAATTTCTGTGATTTTTTTTTTTTAAATCATAAAGATACATATTTTTGACTAGGTCATGCTCTTCACTCTTCCCCAGATGAAAGACATGGTTTATGAGAGGTTCTACAGGTTATTACATGAGGGAGACTTACTTCTAAAGTTTTTGGACATATGCTTGAATTTCCCCTGGTACAAAGCAAATAAAAGCTTTAAGCTGAAAGCTTTTAAATGTGGATGAAGTCATGCCTCTTCCTTTGAGGCACTCTTCCCAGTTAGCAATAAGACATGGTCTAGCCTTTAATAAGAGAAGAAATATGCTTCATCATTTCTGGTAAATCTTACAAGTTGTTGTAATTTTTCGACACCAGTACAGTTACATATTTATTTTTGTAAGAAAGCCAGTCTGTGCCTTCCACAGTTCATTGAAACAAAATTTGTGTTTGTTAAAGTATTTCTGGTCTTGGGGTGGCTATGCTTTTTTTTTATTTTTTCTTTTCCTTTGCCTACAGTTCTATTTATTGATGTGCAGCTTTTATGAAGACATATGTTACAGCTTTTTTTTTATGGCTCTCTATTATCTTTATTAATGCTTCTTTTTTCCCCTGTCATAAAGAAAGTCAAAAGCCTTTGAAATTACAGCAGCAACAACATACCATAGGTATTGTGTAATCTGCTGGCTTCATCTGAATCAGTCAGCACTTCCCAACAGAATGTGAACACTTTCTTTAAAATTTGTTTTCCATTACATTAATTTACATCTGTAAATTTCAGAGAATTCGTTTATGCTAGGATGCAAACCTCCACAAAGGGTGTCTCAACTGCAAGAAGCTGTGTAAGGCAAATTTCCCAATAAGGAAATTTATTTTATAAAATGAGAACTTTTAATGAGGGGAGGTGTGAGTTCTTATTACTCCATAGACTGTCACAAAGTAATTACCATTTTATCTGATGCTGAAAATGCTGACTTGCTTTACAAGTCATAATAAAAGTCATAGAACATGAATGGTATTGCCAGTTCTGGGTTAACGGAAAAAATTCCACATGGATAACCAGATGTATTTACCTGTGATGATGAGTAAACATATGTAGATAATATACACTTTTAAAAATTAATTATTCTGGAACACTGATGCTGTTTGTGACCATGATTTCACAACTTCTAAGCTGCTGAATATTCTTACTGGTGATATAGGGATATTTTCACTCATAAATGTTATGAAATCCTGTGCAAATTCAGTGACAGTAAATGCTGTGAGAAACTTTTAACAGATTTATATTGGTTGATTTAAGACCAGATTAACTTTCAGTTCAAGTAATTTTACTTCAGCGCTAAAATTCAATTTTGTTTTATTATGAAACCTCAGTTTAAGAAAAAAAATTTCTATCTTGAACTACATTCTTTCCGTATCTAGATGTTCTTGGAAGTCACCTATCAAAACATCAGTCTTGTGTAAAAAGCATTAATGCTTTCTGTGGCAGTAAAGATTTGAATGTCAGTGTGATAATTACTCATTATGATGTTCATTTCTGATCTTCTAATGGCAGCCATCTACAGTGTTTGAGATTATGATAGGGAGGTGGGAGTGGGATTCTTAGGTGGGAGTGAAGAAGACACTGTCCTATTAAATTGTTGGCAGGTTTTTGGTTTGGTTTGTTTTTTGATTTGATTGTTTATCCTGAAAACATTTTAAATGAACACTAAGATGAGAAGACCACAATATTAATGAGCTGTACTTGAAGTTAGCCTTAAAATCTCTGGGTCCCAGCATTCAGCTTATTAGAAAACAACGCACAATGAATTGTGAGCTGGACTCTGGTGTGTCACTGCTTTTGAGATGCACTCTGCTTTCTTCTTTTCACTTTCTAGATTTCACAACTATTTCAGGTATTCTTTGAAGTCAGTATCTATTACTGTTGGCATTTCAATGCCATATGATTGTGCATGCAGCATGACTTAATCCTCTTCTGTTCTGAATCTAAATACCTCAACAAGGTAACCAGCTCACAGGAACAGCACTTAGGTTTTGTTAGTTAGTAATTCAGGATTTTTTTTTTATATTGCCACAGTGCATATTCACCACCTTCCCCCTGCTCCCCCATCTCTCTCAATGTCTCCTATCATACTGCCTGTAAAGTCAGAAATAAAGCCAGTAATTTCAGATGCAACACCAGAATTTGGAACTTTTCAAATTTACGTCAGACAGCAAATTATAGTTTTGCAGATGGAAATCTTTCTGAAGGAAATGGAAAGATGAACCACAAGAGATGTGGTATAGGGGTCAAAGCAACAAGACAGGCAGAACTTTTCAGTTACTAATTCAGGTCCTGCTTCTGTCTTGTCTTCATCTTTAACAAGTGAAATTTTGTGCCTGATCCTCAGATTTATTAAAATGGAAAAACAGTGTTAACTTACTGTAACAGATTTTGAGGATTATTATGAATCCAAATAGGTTTTATGTGCAGGATTTAAATTATACAAAATAAACCCTGACAACTACTGTTTCTTGTAATTTGTGATTTTTAAACGTCATTGAAATGATTGCATTTGATACTTGATGTTACATGCTGACAAGTTAAACTGATGGGAGAAATTGTGTGTCTTCATAAACCTGAGTTTTGTTTTAAGTGTATACTTTAAGCACTATTCCTTATAGAATGTTATTGTTATTGCTTGACCACAGTTACTGAGCTGTTTTTAAAATCACCAGTGTGATAAAACACTCAATACTGCAGAGATAAACAGGTCAGGGCTTAGTCCACCCCTTACCCTGTGGGCAGGTGAATGGGTTTGCATTTTCTGTTCTGAGTGTCAGTACTAGGAATCGATAACATTGCAGCCTCCTGCTAGGATTTACCAAGTGAAAAACTCTTGCAGAAGTTAACTTAGCTCCTGAAAACTATCCTTGGAAGCCCTGCCTGTCTTCACCCCCACTCCCCATGGAAAGATTAGGCACAAATGATGGAGTGCAGCTTGCCCAAGTTGTGGATAGCCTCTGGTGAGGCTGTTCTAGACTGATGATCCCAGCCACGTGTGTTTGGTTTGTGCAAGGCAAATACTCATTTGCTATCACTGCTATGCTGTGTTTACTATTGATGGAAGAGTAATATTTCGAGGTGTGAGTTTTTGTCTTGGTTATTTACTCTGCATCCTTCCGTTGATGGAGGAGTTTGCAGAAGTTCTGATTCTCTGCATGAGTCGGTTGCTTCAGCTTGATGTAAGTTTATAACACTTAAGTCATATTTTTACACTGTTTTGTGTTAAGAGAACAGTCTGAGTTTTCCTTAAGCAATTTCTATAGATAAATCCTGTGAATTTTTTTTTTTTTTTTCTGTATGTCACATCATAGTGTGTAGGTTCAGGGTGGGCCTCTTATAGAATGTTTTTTTTTGGGGGGAACAGGTGGGAAAATAGGTGCTGTTCTGGTATATGATGCACCTGAGGCAGTTCTGGTGCTGCTGTCTTGACCAGAATTGGGCATAATTGTGCAAGGATCTAATTTATACAAACTTTTTTTAACTTCAATTAGTTAATATTTTTGGTATGACAGAAAATGGCACTCGGCCACATCATGTTACTCAGAGGAGACCAGTTAGTCGTAAATGTCATTTTCCCATAACATTTACAGGAACTGGATGTTCTCTAAAACAATTTTAACACACAATTTATATAAAAATAAATGTCTGGCACTGCATTTTCATCCATGGGCAGAGTAGGCACTGTGCCTATCTCATGCTAACGATGGCCTTATCAGTCATCAACAGTGGAAAAATATAGAACTTTCCATATTGCCATGTTCACTTATTCTTTTGAACTGAAGGTGTCCTACTCATGCTGCCAGCCCTGGATAAGCTGCTCAGTGACCACTTGCTTCTAGACAGGTGGAACTTGTCTGCAAATATTATTATGCACTCTTCATGTTCAGTGTACAAGAATTTATGTGCTGAAATTGGGATTTAAATGACACAAATTAAACATGGTAAATTAAATAAAGATACTTTAGTGCTGAGTGGCACTGTTAGGGAAGACTGAGAGTTTGCCATTATTGGGAGGAATGAGGCTGGTTGTAAACAATTAGACAAACATTCCTCAGAAATTATACAGGTGGTGTCACTGCTTTGCAGGAGGATTCAAATTCCATTACTTCTTGAGGGTTCTGTTCTATTCATGCCCATAAATCTTTATTATATATATAGATCATCAGACAAAAGTAAGCCCTTTTTCTGGTGTTCGTATTTCCTGAAGAAGCTCTGTGTATGTGTTTAATAAACTCTGAGTGTTTGAAACTGGGCTTGGGTGGCACCCCATTTCTTCTTTTTTTGTCAGAAAGCTTAAATCTTAATTGTTACTGCAAATTTAGCTTGAGGTATTTAAATTTCCCTTGATGCTAAGTTGCATGAAGCAGTGCAGTTGGAGGCTTTTAATCAGGTTTGCTACTACAGTTGCAACTTTTTCTGGTAGCTAAGACTGTAAGTAATAATGTTAACAGGAGCAGTATTAATATCAAACAAGTTTCATTTTGAAGCTAGACATGCATCTTTTTCCATAGACTTGATAATGTGAGGGTGTCCATTTTCTCTAAGATAGGCTTGGCCTGAACTTCACGTTGGAGGCACAGTGAGAGAGATGGTAGCAATGCATTGTGGCAGGGTTAACTAGCTAAACTTGGCTTTGAAGCTACAAGCGATGAAGAATCCTGCTCATTTCCTGGTTTGCACCCTGTGACCTTCAGAAATTGTATTGGAACTTTTTCTTATGCATTACAAATCGCTTCTGGGTACAGTTCTGGGTACTGAACCTCTATAGCTCTGGTGACTTAGTGACCTGGCAGATAATTCATTTTCTTGCTATCTGCTGTAAACCTGCTGAAAGTTTGGAAGTTGTATTTCTCTTCTCCCAGTAGGCCTCTGGCCACATAGACCTGGGAGCACTTGGTGAATTATCTAAAGGTGCAACGTCAATGCATGTTTCGTCTAAAACATCTTAATCCTGAGCAAAGGTGCTCTGCTTCAGCATTTAGGTTTACATGGTTCCTCCAAACTGATCCTCTTCAAAGAGGACTAACACATTGTTTTAGACTACAGGACAGGAAGCTACATTGGAAATCTGAAGATGATAGTGTGAGAATTTTTTTAATGGCTTATAGTTCTAACCAAGGTTTACTTCACAGATTTAATTTACAGTTCAATAGCAAATGATAGTTTAAGTAGCTTCTTTACCTGTGATGAATTGTCTAACTGAAGAACATCTTTTACTCTCAGGTCTGTTGATTATAATGTGTTGAAGTAAGATTTTTCTATTTTTGTGCAGCCTTGGTTGTTAAGGATCAAATACTCTGCTTAAGAATAAAAGAAATTGGATCCTTTAGTCGTATGTCCACTCAGAGTGCCAGCAGCAGTGTTTAGGGCAATTGTGGTGTTTTGGGTTTTTTAGTAGCTACTTGCATGTGTGTTCAGCAGCTGGAGTAACCTCCTCGCTTTGTAAAATAAATAAATGTTTCTCTATTTCATAAGGAAAAAACCCCCAAACTTGTTTGGATGAAAAAAAGTGGATTTAACTAGTTCTAGCATTTCTGTGATCAATGATTTCTTTTAAAATTGGTCTGAGTAGTCTTCCTAAAGCCAAGAGAGATACTTTTTCCATCTTTAGCTTTTTTCCAGTGTTCTTTGCCTTTCAAAAACTGTCATAGGAAAAGGCTTTTTTAGGAAAGAGAAGGGTCACGTGCATGTATGCTTCCCTTGTGCCTTCATATGAAGACTTTGTGTTCCTTATTCTTTAAGGAACTGTGAATTCAGTTGAACATTCTGTGCCTTGTTAGTGTACCCCAAACTGATTTATAACTCAGTATCATTATGTGACATTTGGCTACATGCCCTACTTGATCTCTTTCCTTGCCTCTTGGCTGATGGTCTATGGTATTCAGGTTATAGTTTCTTGTTTCAGATGTCACTGAAAATGAAGGAGCTGTAGCATGCTTTCATGTACAGTATGTTTCTGATGTAATACATTTTAGCTTTTATCATTAATTTATATTGTGGTTTCAAATGCTGAAAATAAGAGTTCTCTCTAGACAGAACTTGCAAGTTGTTTAGTTAACTGCTTTAATCTAGATAAATGAGAGGGGTCATTTACAAGTTATAAAAAGTTACCAATGTCAATTTCTGACTCATCCCACCCAGTAAATCTTGACTGAAATAAGGAAATTTTGGTATTTACAGAGATGACAGTAATCCTATAGAGCTCTAGGTGGGGGGTGGGAACAAAGCAGAGGCAAGAAGACCCTTTCTTTCCAAAGTGGCTGCTCCTTTGTATACCAGGGTGTGTTTTCCTCCTTCCTCCTCTGTATGGGTTAGCAAGGTATGTAAGCTTGACTATTTGTGTCAGCTGTTGTCTGTTGCTTTGCAAAAAGGGAACCGACGTGTGAATCTCCCAGCACGAGGTTAACTAAGCATTCTCCACCGGTGGGTGTCGTCCCCGCACCACCCTCAGAGGCAGCTATTTGTCATCTGGAACTGGCCTGCAGGGAAGCTGTACTTGCTGACTTCGCTGCAGAGGCTTTCATCCCTCTGCTCTGCTTACTCATATGCATACAAATGGACATGCTCATTTATATATTAGATATGTCCTTAGAAACACAGGTTTTTTCAGGGCTGCCAAGGTTCCCAGTGGCCTTTTCATTGAAGACAATTCAGTATTTAGTTTGGGAATTTAGGTTTCTGGCTGCTAATTTAAAAAAAATTCTCTTTACATGAAAGAGTATATAGTAGCATTTTGCAAGTTAAGAAAAATGTTTCAGATTTAAGCATTAACACTTGAGCATTGCATTTTTTTTCCACACCTTCCTACAGGTTAGTGTGTTCAGTACTGGATTTCAGAGATTTAGATTAGGGATTGGCTGCTCTAAATGTGGCGTTGTTATACCCTCAGGTTCATGTGACCAGTATAAATCACTTTCCTTTCTTTTGGTATGGATATTTTTTTGGTAACAGAATGGCTCTTCTGAAGAATGTGCTTGACCAGGGGGTAGCATTTTGAAGTTGAAAACAAAAACAACTGTGGCACTTATTAGGCTTCTGAGAAACCTCTTTGTGGCTAAGTAGAATAGAATCATGTTTGGGAATGTGATGGGTGACGTTAGTTTCAGGTAGGCCAAACTTAAATGTGATAAAATTTCCTGATTTTCTTCATAATTAGACTTAATGACTGAAAGCTGTATAAATTGTACCAAAAAAAGATTAAATCCATTGAAAGCTGACAGAATTCAGTCAGCTTAAACTTAGATAGTTTTGTCCATGTGCTGAAATTCAGTGTGTAATTAACATGTGAATTTTATGAGTGCATTACTTTCTATTTTTAAGCAGTCAGTTTTATGTGGTTTTTTATGGCAGTAGCATCATGCTGCTTTATTTCAGTTTTTAAAATCTTTCTTCATTCTCTTACTCTGTCATTGCGATAGTTGCTATGCAAACACTAGATAAGCTTTGTGTCTCTAATAAATAAAGACAAACTTTTAAATCAGCTGTGTGCAATGAATTTGAAAGAAAATACTTTGAATATTAGGTTTAAGGCAGATCTTCAAAACTCTATCCATCATTTAAGTGCAGTTGTTGTGTTCCTTCCCAGGCCTTTGAAAATCTATAAAGGGTAATAAAGGCTGATGTATTGTTTCACATCCCTGACACATATGCAAGATGAGTGTTTTTCTTGTCAAGAGTGGACTTTTTCCCGTGCACGTTTTCAGTCATGTTCACTAGAGCTTTATGCACCCTACCTGATGTACGGCTGTAAAACTTTGGGAAGTTTGGGCATGAGCAGTTAGGTGGTTGTGGCTCTGGTTTCTCAGCTTCTTTGAGCATGCAGCATGAAGCAGAATGGCTCCAGTTCTGCTGCTTTGCCTCAGCAGCCACTCTCTGGTGGTCACCTGCCCAGCCTGAGGCTGAGGTCAAGCAGGTGTGTTACATCATCATCATGTGCACCATGAGCTGCAGCAGTAGCAGCAGGTGTGACTTCTGCAACAGGGCAAAAAGTGCATGCATTTATCAGCTTGAATGACCAAGGTTATGGTTTTGAGCTGTGTGGAAATGTTGCATATATGGCAAGGTTGGGTTGAACTTTCACTCCCAATATTTCCATATTGCTATTAAAGGAGGGTTCTATGATGATGTTGCTGGGTGTTCAGCACGTGTTGTTTGCATGAGCATCACCTCTTCACAGTCATACCAGCCCTGGTGAGGAACAATTGCTTTGGGAGGTTTTTTTCATACTTTTTTTAACTGGTGGCTACAGACTGCTTCAGAAAATCTTCAAATACATTCTGCTAGAAATTGTGAACGCTCTGGAGAAGTGAGCTGTAACTGCCTGAGTGTGGTCCACTGGTGCACTGGTGTGAGAGCAGCTACTGAACTTCAGGAACATCATGGTGCACTGGACATGCAATCAAAGTGATTTCTGTCTTGTTGACAGAAAACACAGCAAACCTCAAAATCAGCATAATGTGCTGAGAGGTGTTAAGAGTCAAAGTGTCCATTACTTCACTTAAATCACAAGACTGGGCACTATATTTAGAATTTTTCAGCATTTTTACCTTCTTGGAGCTGAGTAATACAGTTTAGTGAATGGTTGAACTAACCAAGCTTTCAACTACATCAAGAAGCTCAACCTAAACCCTAAGGGTGCTACATCAGAGTCTATTCAGTATGAAAGAAAAACACTAAGCAATTAAAAATTATTGCTAAGACACAGTTTCTAAGTTCAAATCAACTTGGTGACAAGGTAAAGTGTTGAGGGAAACTATTAAAGAGAGAACTACAGTTTTATACAATGGTTTTTAAAGATATGTCTTCCTACATTGTTAACTCCTTAGGATTCTCTGACTTAGATATTTTAATTGCTTTTTTAATGAACTTTATTCAGGTAGTACCACACCCAGGATTTGAGAACAGTTGCTCGTAGGAAAGGTCCAGAGGAGCTGTAGTTGCTCAGTTGCCCATGCCAAACTACTTGTGGTAAAGAATTTCTCCTGAAGAAAAGTAGCAGGCTTTTAAGATCTGCCACAGAGGGGAAACTCACTGGGAGTAAAACCAGGTGCTTTTTTTTAATCCCATGACAAGAGCAAAATTTGTAATTCATCATAGTATGAGGTAAATAGTATGAAAATTCTGTTGCTCAGCACAAATCAAGAAATAATTTGATTTTACTAATACTGATGGGGAATAGAAACTATCCCTTGTCTTCTGGATCAAATCTCTAAAAATTCTGCTGTCAGCAGATATTTGTCAGTGGAGGAAAGGGAAGTGACGGGAAAGGAACAAAGGGTCAATGCAGTTTGATAGGAAGCTGACTTTCATTTCTGAAAGATGTATTTGTTCTTAAAATGTTTTCACATTGGATGTTGTGAAAAATTATTATAAAAAGAAATTTAGATGAAGAAATGCAATTGTTTGAGACTGAGTTACGTGACGATTCTTTCTTTCACTCTCTCCTTTTAATTAAAAGAAGCTAGCATTTTAGTCACTTAAATTAGGAATACCAATCAATTAATATCCAAAACATGTTAAGAAATCTGATATAATAAAGGAGTGTAATACAAAGGTGGTGGGGGGGAAAAACAACAGTGAGGGAGTTTAATCATTATGCCTCCGTCTAATTATTTTGGAGTTTTACCAGTATAAATGAGAGTAAAACTGGTCCTGTAAGTGAAGAATGTTTTCCCTTTTAATCTGAGGAAGACAGACTGTGGGAAGTAGAGTTCTGGCTTTTGATAGATGTTATGATTTGTTTTAGGCTAGCAGTATTCAGAGTACAGATGGTACTTTAGATACTGCTAAAACAGTGATTAGTGATAGAAGGCACCCTTCTTTGTTGGATTTGGAGCAGCTGAAATTGTCTCTTACCTATGGGGAGACTTTTTTCCTTATCTACTTAGTGCTTTTATCAAATTTATTGCATGCATAGCATTCCTGTTAATATTTTTTCTTTGCCATAGTCGAAATCTTTCAACTTCTTCAACTCATCCTTTCTACTCAGACACACTTCTCGAAGACTGTCACTTTGGCTCCTAACACATCTGTTCATAACACAGCTAAGTTTTCTACTTTATACTTGACAGTGGATATTTAGAAAACTAAGTAATCATTTTAAAACTGCGAGGACTCTGGAGATATGACAGAATAGTGAGCAGAAGACTTTTTAAGGGGCTCAGGATACTGATATATGGGGCATTGTTTTTGTACTGTGAAATTACATTTGTTCTGGTTGCTAGGATTCTTTTGATTCTATATATACACTATGCAGTGTATACTATACAGTGCCCTCTTCCCTGATTCTCTCAACAGAGGTATAAACTTTGCTTGCTACAAAAAAGAATATGTTGGAAACATGGATGTGTGTTTTATGTAATTGCCAGGTTAATAATACATAAATACCTGAATTATCTTTGAAATGAAATGTGTCTTTATATTTACATTTTTAGAAACATGTTGAAAATAACTGCTTCCTATTTTCTCCATGTTTAAAGCCAAAAATAAGTTATTAAAAAGTCCACACAAGGTATTTTGGCTCAGTCTCTAAATCTGTGTATGCATGATACTACAACAATGCATATGTTAGTACCAGCTTTGATTTTTCCTAAATATATAACTGAACAAGGATTTTGCAGGATTCAAAACATCAATAAAGGGAAAAAGAACCCTTACTTCTCTCCTAAAATTGCGTTTATTTTTGTGTTAAGGAAAAGGAAAACATACCACAAAAACATGTTTTACCTGTAAGAAGAGTTTGAAATTAAAGGTCTTAAGATCTAACTTTTTTAAAATTTTAAATTACACATAGGACCCTGAAGAGCAGTGCGCAGTAGTTCCAATTTGGAAGTAGGACAGTACAATTGACTTAATTGCAGTTGTTCCTATGAACAAAGATTTAACAGGGTTTGGCCCTTAATTAACGGAGAGGACAGTGTAATTTTGCAGACTATGGAGGTGTGAATTATAAACACGCTTAAATCTAATCTTTCAAGGTGCTTTGTGCCTCGTCAGAGCTGGTTTTCATTCCCTGTTTTCTGGAGTTAATAGCTGCATTACTGTTGAGCATCTTGCAGAATAAGCCTTGAAGAGAGCAGTGTGCTTTCTGATCCTCACACTCATCATGTGTTTGACCACGATTAAAAGTTTTTCTCAACAAAATCTGACAGTTCTGCCCTCTTGTGATTTGACACTTGCACGCAAGACACAGAAGAGGGAAGCAGTGTGTATGAGTTGAAAAGTTTGTTAGCAATTAAACTAGTTGCAATGCTTTCTATTAGACATAGCATAATCTTAGTGCAAAGTAGTGTTTGTGGCAATTTATACATCGCTCTGAAAACTACAGCAGAAGTTGTTCAAAAGTATAGTAAATGCTTACAGGCATGTGTGTGTACATGTCTACTAATATATAGCATATGCATGTAAATGTGCAGCAGAGAAGCAGTAGCTCTACCTAATATATTACAATACTGTTGGACTCCTTCCACAGCTTTAAATGCAGTCATGATTTTATCCGAGCATTTGGAAAGTGTGTGTAATTCATAACTCTCTCCTTCTTTAATGTTACGCTAATTCCTCATCTGTTGCCTCTGCAGGAATTGTTATAAAGACACTTTTTAACGCTTGAAATAGTCACCCTATATATGATTCACCAGACATCTTCTAGATCTCCTGGTGCTGTTTTGGGGGATTTCACTGTTTCTCAGTCCTCACCCCTCTTTTTTTTTTTTTTTTTTTTGGAAGTGACTTTTAAAAAAAAAGGTATCTCAACAGGAAAAAGCCAGAAGCGCCAGTGCTTGCCAGAAGAAGCTTGCTTCCCACCCTCTGCCTTACCTTGCGCTGGCGGGCTATAGCACTCCCGGGTGAGCCGGTGCTGCGGGGCGCGGGCGCTGCGCGGTGGCATCGGGGCTGCTGCGAGCATTCCAGCGCTCCCGCGGAACAATGAGGGATGGGCGCGCGGGCGGCCCGAGCCTATGCACCATTACGTCAGCGCCTTGCCATATAAGGCGCGGTGCAGCCCCGCCGCGCTGCCCGGGGCGCTCCGCTGCGGCCGCTGACCCGGCGGCTCGGCCACCTCTGGGCAGCTGGGCTCCCTTTGGGCAGCTCGGCTCCCTCTGGGCAGCCGGGCTCGGTCCTGGGCAGCTCAGCTCAGCTCTGGGCAGCTCGGCCACCTCTGGGCAGCTCCGGTCCCGNCCTCTGGGCAGCTCGGCTCCCTCTGGG